>PVJA010005396.1:0-79437 GCA_004027025.1 Myocastor coypus
ACTATTTTGGGAAGGACCGTGACGGCTGCGCCGGAGGATTGGCTGGGGCGGAGTCTGAGCGCTCCTTTCGCGGGGTTTCCCTGCGCGCTTCAGAGGCAGGGCACCATCTGTCGGCGGCCGCTCGGGCTCTGCCAGGCCGGGGGTCCGCAGCCGCTCCCTCGCGGGGCGCAGAACCTGCAGCGCCCTCAGCGGGAGCCTGGCGCCCTCCGGGAGAGCTCAGACTGTGCCGCGCAGTCGGGTCCGCCGTGCCCTCCCACCGCTTGTCTTGCACGGCGTGTGGCCGGAGCAACAGGCTGAGCTCGCAGTCCTGGCTCGCTAATAGAGGACGCGCCCGACCTGCAAGGGGACGCGAGTATTACTCCTGAGCGACAGAGCTGATGGATTGTCTCGTCTATCTCGAACCTTTCAGTTGAAGCACAGTGGGCCGAGTTCTGTTGCTTTGCTTTATTCCAGAAACCTAAGCTTCCCTGCAGAACTTGATTCTGAGCAGCCACAGGAGGGGACGAGGGGCAAGCAGAGCACTGCGAAATCCTTTTCTTAAAAGGGGTCCACTTTCAATCTTTTTTCCTCCTTCTGCTGAAAGCCCTAGAAAAATGGTTGGGGATCTCTCTGTCAGCTGTTTCCAGACAGTGCGGGTAGCAGATTTCTAGTTGCTAGAGTTCAGAGGGAAATGCCTGTTGCTTTGCTAGAATCCACCACCCAGAGAACAGAAAGCCATTTCTACCTCACTGGTGAAAAATTATATTATGGGCTGCAGAAATACGGATATCCTGAATAACTAAAGGATAAATCCTTTAGGGTTTTATCTGTCTGTAGCTCTAAGGACTGTTGAGCTGGCTTTTGTTCATGCCCAGTGTACTATTTTATTTTAGCATGCTAGGGCTTAAGAATTTCTCTTTTCATTTTTCTTCTGGACTACGTCAGGAAGAAACAAGTGTTTAAAGACTACGAATAGAATAAAAACTGTGGCAATTTTATTTCTGTCTTTTATACTTACAACTACCCCTTCTTTAAATGATGTACTTAAAATATTGTTTCTGATATTTTGATTGTTTAAAAATACTATTTCAAGTAATATCTGTGTTGGACTGGAGAAAGAAACAATTTTTAAAACTTAAAGCACACAAGTGCATATTTTCTGACTATCTTTAGCAAATTTACTTACATTCTTTTATATTCACAATAACATAAAGCAGCTTTAAAATACTATTTAGAGACACCCTGGGTCTAGAATAATAAGTACGCATATATAAATTATGTCCAACTAAGCAAAAGCCACTGGACAAATTAAGCCATGAATTGCCTCACAAATTGTATCGAGCAGATCAATGATCATATTTTCCTTTTCCGTCATTTATTTTAGCAATTTGTAAGCAATTAAAAAGGGCAACAGTGCTGTTGCAGTGATTTACTTTATTGATAAGGTATAAGAATACTATCAGAATTTCTAAAAAGATGTAATTCAGTTAGTTGAAGATGAAAATATGTCTCAGGGGAGAAGGCACTTGGAAAATATGAACTAATTCTGAGATTCATACTCCAGCACTGGAAACAAAATCTGTTGGCCATATTTTACATATACTTTTATAGTTTTTTTTTTTTTTTTTTTTTTTTGAATCCAAGAACTTGATCTTGTGAAAAAATAAATGCTCTACCACTGGACTATATTCTCAGCCTGCCAGTCATTGTTTTAAAAAGCAGACTGAATAGGTGGCTGCCTATAATTAAAAGATCACCACTACAAAAGTTCTGTGTGATCAGTTGTTCAACAAATTTATGCATAAATTTAGAAAAAGGATTTAATGTAATTGCAATTGTACTGGACTTTTTCTGCAAATGATTGAATAATATGGTCTGTTTATGCTCTGGCTCATCATATATGAGATCTTTTTTAAATATAACTTCCCAACAGATAAACCTCTGAAAATATGATATATTAAAATACTCATGATTTTTCCCAGTAGTATGACAGCTACAATAGACAAATAGAAAGCACTGAATATGCAGATCAAACTTTAAAATATGATCAACTAAAATATGTATTACCTTTTCATGAGTGTTAGAGACATAAAAAGAAAATAGAAACTACTGGAAGTTGGGCTAACCAAAAACTGGATTTATTTATTTTTTTTCTTGCTCTTCTTTTTTTTTTTTTTTTTTTTGTGGGACCAGGGTTCGAACTCACGACCTTGCACTTGCCCAGCTGGCACTTGTGCCTCAGAGCTATCTCCCCAGCCCCATCTTGCTCTTCTTTTAATGAAAGCAACCAACAAGTCTTGGTGGGTTTATTTTAGACTGTACTTTTTATGGAAAGTATCGAAATAATTGGACTGGGAATAACTCTAAGAAAAGTAGAAATAAAGAGATATTTTATAAAGAATTGAGGACTCTATAGAAACATGAATGATTAGCTCTTACCCTGAAATAAGAGACTGTATATAACATGCTTTGAATTTTAGGTAATGCAAGAATTGAAAGCTATGGAAAAGAAAACTTTACTTTTAGACATTAAGCATGGCTTGGTATGTTAACAGGCAGTTGAGTGTTTTTTGTTCCTTAACAGGAAATTTTCACTAAAATAAAAAAATAAGAATGGGTAACAATATGATCAAATAATATTTTTAAGAGAATATAAGTTAATTTCACTAAAACATTAGTCATTTTATATTTTTATTTATCATTACTACCCATTCCATGCCTAGGTATACAACACTGTGATGTCACACTAAATTAATGGATTTGAGAACTAGGTTCTTATTTTTTTGGCTTGTTTTATTCCTGTGCTATTATAAGTAAAATATAATTGCAAATCATTTTTAGTATTGTCTGTTTCAGAGAGTATCATCACATCAAGAGTACTTTCTGACTTGTGTCCTCTACTGTATATATATTTTTTCCATTAGAAAAAAGAGGAAGAGTAAGAATCTCAGCGGTCTTAAGGACCATAATCATGTACTGAAAGAGCACATTATCCCAGCAACATGTACAATTTTTATTTATCACTAAAATATAATTTAAATAAAAAGTAACCTTTTAAAAAAAGAACAGTTCTGAGCAGTGAGTGCAAAAGCCCTAAAGAATAATTATATAAGAGCAAATCTTTTTAGGCAATGATGTGATTGAATCAATTACAGTTTGTTTGGTTTTTTTTCTCACATCATGGGCTGTGTTGTATGTATGACAGTGACTACATACTGTTGTCATTTCCTAGACTAGACTCTTATTCCACTGAGATTTTAATTTGTTGCATATCAAATCTTTCCATCCTTGTACCTTTCTCTGCTAGCCTCCATGCCCCCGTATACGTACAGACACAGACACACAGGGCTAAACACACATATGCAACAACAGCTGAAGCAAAAGGAGACAAGGGCTCACAAACCCACTGGCGCCCACTCTGGTAAATTCAGTAGCACACAGGTGATAGTGGGCAAGTTCTCTCTCTGAGGTGCAGTTTCAGAAACCTGTTATCAACTCCATGGAGAGAAATAGTTGCCATGGTGCACTTCAGGCTCCAGTCACTGGCTGTTGGAACAATGCTGGTCATCAAGTAGGAAGTTCTGCCATGACTCTAGCAAGTCCAGTTACATTTTTTTTTAAATTGAGCGTATGCTTGAAAGCTTATAATTTTAGAGCCACAGGACCAAACTAGATGTTAGATTTTCATAAAATGAAAACAAAGAAAAACTTTTTTAATGTTTCCCAAGTGTGAAATATGATCATTAAGTCCTTTATATTATTAGCCTATTTAATCTTTAATTCAAGGTTGTGAAATTCCTGACCCCATTATAGACTGTTAAACTACAGCTGAAAGAAGACAAGAGTTGGAATGAGAAAGGTAAATTAATTCATTCAGGAACTGCAGAACAAATAAATGTCATAGTCAAGATTTAAAATTAGGGGCTGGTAAATGGGCTGGCCAAATAACTCAGTGGATTAAAGTGACTGCAAACAGGTGCAGGGGCCAGGGGTTCAATTCCTGGGGCCTGCCTGGCTGGCCTTGCCCCGACCCCTACCCCCGGGGTGCGCTGAGATGGCAATTGAGACAGGGTGTGGGGGCACATACCTGTAATTCCAGTGCTTGGGTGGCTGTAAACAGGTGGATCGCTACAAGTCTGATCTAGTAGTGACACCCTAAATACATTATAGACCTTTATCAGGGGCTGATGAGATAGTAGTAATGACACCCTGAAAACATTATAGACCTTTATTAGGGGCTGGTAAGATAGGTCAGCAGACTAAACACCTGCTTAGGTAAGCATAGGGACCAGTTCGATCCCCAGAACCACATGCTGCTCCAGCCATGGCCCTGGAGGTGGTGACCTGGCCACTGAGGTCCCTGAGACAGGGGTTGGTGGCACATGCATGTAATCTCAGCACTGGGAAAGCTGACAACAGGAAGATCACTACAGAATCTGAGGTGCATGGTGAGATCCTATACCAAATACAAAAAAAAAAAAAAAAAAAGATTTAAAATTATGATGCCTGTCTTTGGGATCTTTCTCCCTACTGCAAGGAAAGTAGAAAATAAAACGCTTCCAGAATTTAGTTTTGGGTCCTTAACTAAAGCATTTGGCTTCTCCAGACCTCAGGATTCTTCTTTGTAAAATAAAGTATATGTAATGATTGGAAGTTCCCTTTGTGGAGAAAATATTCCATAATTAAAAACTTGAATCTATAAAAAGTTTAGGTTGTAGGGTCGGGTGTGTTGGCGCACACCTATAATCCCAGTACTTAGGAGGCTGAGGCACAAGGATTGTTGTGAGTTCAAGATCAGCCTAAACTGCATAGCAAGACCCTGTCTCAAAAGGACAATAAAATAAAATAAAGAAGTTTAGGCCATCAAACCAAGGATCTTCCTCTCTATCTCATTCCTCCACTAAATTCTCTTATTCTTATTCTCCTTTAGGAAACTCAAACACAAAACATGAAGGAGTAACTGCTGAATGTAAACTCTTACACTTTCTTGCACATACTGTAGTAATTATTTTGTACACCCCAGGGCTACTTGGATCGGTATTTTGTCTGGGCATGACAGTATCATTCAACTGTTTTTTTCCTTTAACATTTTCCCAAGATAGTAACAAGAAATATTGGATCAAAGATGGGAAGTTTTTGTTGGTAGTACAGAATACCTAACACCCACAGCTTGAAGAAGGAGAGGCTTATTTGGCTTCTGACTTCAGAATCTTCAATCCATTTCAGGCTGAATGGACTCACAGTGGAAGTATCATGGCAGAAGGGCACAATGGAGTAAAACAGTTCAGTTTTTGGTGGCTAGGAGGCAGAACACAAAGCAATAGCACCAGAAAGGAAGGGCCCCAAAACAGAACCCACTATGACCCAGCCAGACACCTAGAAGTATGCTTCATTCATCCACTAGGCAGCTTCAAGTAAATCAAATTGACAGTCCCTCTTAACTGTCACGTAGTTTTCAAAGTGAGATTTGAATGTCTGGTTTATGTTGTGTTGAATATTGGAGCCAAGACCAAATTGAAGTATTTCTACTGATGCTAACCTTTCTATTCAGGGATATAGAAAGACAGATCATCTACTACACTACCAATTCACTAATATGTTTTTAGCAGCTGATGTAAAGTAGGAGGAAATTACTGCTTTTCATAATCTGCATATCTTACCTCTAGTAAGTGGCTAAAGAATGAATAATAAATTCTGAGTGTTTGTCTTTGTTGAATATCAGTATCAGTTCTCTAAGTTTTGGATGATTTCCGTTTTGCATATACTCCAAATATTTAACTGCACTCTAAAGAAACGCATGAAAACATTTTGCATTATCAAAACCAGTAAAACAAGATTAGTAAGATACCTCAGTAGACTAAACACCTGCTTAGGCAAGCACAGGGGCAGGGGTTTGATCCCCAGGACCACATGCTGTGCTGGCCCCACCCCAAGGTATGCTGAATCAGTGACAAAGTCTGGGTGTGGTGGTGCACACCTGTAATTTCAGAGCAGGGGAGGCTGAAAACAGGAGGATCACTACTAGTTTCAGTGGCATAGTGAGACCCTGTACCTAGTACATAAATTAAAAAAGAATAATAATTTTTAAAAAACAGTGAAACATTTCCAATTAAACTAGATTTGAGTAAGAGGGCTCAACTATCATAATCATGATCACACTAGCTGATAATAAGAAAACAAGTCAGTATATGCTTATAGTTTACTGCAGAATAGCTTCTGAATCTTGTTTTTCATAGTACCAAGACTAAGTTTCTGGATTTTCAATTATTCTTTGTAAGCAGATTGTAAATGAAGTTCTCTGGCTACCTTGACTGAAAGAGAAGGAAGTTAATAGCAGTATTTAGTCATCTACTATTTAGCACCCAGGAGATATACATAAGAAACGGTAAGGGATTACAATCATAACTCGGCTCATGGACTCAATTCTTTCCACACTGCTGGTTGCACTAGACTGGGTGAGGACAAAAGCAACCGTGCCCATGAGGGCAGCCCTGAGCCTACTCATTAGATTGACTCGGTTCTCATCCAATGTAGTCTGTGATCAGAACTGTGGAAAGAGTTCAGTTTGTGAACAGAGATATGACTGCAATTTGGATCTGTGATAAGGCCTTTAAAAAAAGGCTTTCCACAGAAAAAAGTGAAAAATTCCTTTCTTTTATCTGTAGCGAAGCCAATTACTCTTTTTGAGAATACTCACTGTCCCCATTTTTACTTCTCACTAAGTAACTCACGCGTCACCCCCTACCTTTCACATCACCGTAAAACCTGGCATCATGTTGTGAATTTAAAATTAAAGGGCAAAATTCCAAGAACGTTCATTAAACTACTGAACAAAACAGATGGGCTCTCTGTTCTTGTGATGTTTATGGACTTTAAAAAATGTGTCTAATATCTCTAACCTTGGAATATGAAGATTTTTTCCTTTTAGAAGGTTTTAAAATTTCAATAGTTGTCTCAATTTTGAGGTTGTTTGATTCAACACAAACTTGTGGTATATTTATTCTATTATTTGGCCCTGAACTAAGCCTTAGGGATAGAAATAAAATGAAAACAAGGACCACACCCTTAAAGAGTTTGTAGTATAAGGCATGAAATGCAGAGCTAGTTTGGTGAGATGAGCTGTAGGAGGCTTGGATCAATAGCCTCCAACATTGCAAGTTTCACTGGTGGCCCACTGCAATTGTGGAACATTGGACTGTGTTAGCATCTGCTTCCTCTTAGTTCAAGGAGAATTCTTTATTTTTATTTTTATTTTTTCTTTCCTTAGCAACATCAAGAGGAAGGTGGGTCACGCCCACACACTGTGCTCTGTATAACAATTGTAAGGACAGTGTACAGTGTGTCAACTGTTAAAAAAAATAATGTTGAGCCGGGTGTGGTGGCGCACACCTATAATCCCAGCACTTGGGAGGCTGAGGCAGGAGGATTGGTGCAAGTTCAAGACCAACCTGGGCTACAAAAGTGAGCTCAAGGCTGGCCTGAACTGCTTAGTGAGACCCTGTCTCAAAAAGACAAAAAAAAAAAAAAAAAAAAAGTTTATGGAAAGTGTTGACGTTTAATTGTTTGATCAATTTTATACACCAATATTTACTAATCTAAACTGATCCGATGATGAAAATATGTAATATAACCACTGTTAAATTTTAATAAATAAATAAATAAAGAGAGTTTGTAGTATAGAGCAGAATGCACGATAAATGTATTTTAAAATAATGTAATAGGTATCATGACGGAGACATATATGTGCAAGGTACTATAGGAACTCAGAGATGGAATTTGTTTTGTTTCTTTTTCTTTTTTTTGTCCCTATGGCCGGCTCAGCCCACCTTGGGGGCGGGGCTGGCGCAGCACGTGGTGCCTGGATAAAACCAGGGTGTTGAGCATCTTCCTGAGCTCCGTAAGCAGGCACTTTGGACCACTGAGCTATCTCTCCAGCCCAGAGACAGGGTTTCTAAGGGATGGTGAAGCATCGGTGCCTAAAATGAATCTTTAAGAGGAGCAGTGGTTAGCCACTGTAAGTGAGCAGCAAAGCGGGAGGAAGGCCCGTCCATGCCTAAGGAAGGTCACGCGCAGCCAGCGGTACTAAAAGACAGCGGGGAGTGTTCTGAGAGCTACAAGTTGTCAGAACAAAAGAGGCACAGGGGAATTGTTAAGTGATCACACTGCGAGCTGAGCATAAGGTGTATGACAGTGCTGTTGAATGTGGTCACTCCTATGAAAAAGAGGCTCCATAATTATGTCTGTTGGTATACACACTGAAAATATCTGAAAGCATATGCAGGAATGTGCTTTACAAGGTTTACCATTCTTTGTATGTTCTTTTGAATTTTTGGTTTTGAAAAACATTCTACATATCCTACAACTCTAAAGAAGAGTTTTTACAGAACACACACACACACACACACACACACACACACACACACATACATGCAGGCAGCTGCAAAATGATACTGAAATGATGCTAAAAAAATGAATCCTAATCTTGAATTGGAGAAGACCTGCCAAAAAGGCTGAAAAGGGTCTATATTTTATACTTCAGATGGATCATTCCCATTAATTATGTGGAAGACAAAAAAGGAAGGATGCGACATTCTTAAATTAATGAAGTAGCCCTAGGAGTGTAAAGCAAGAAAATTTTCTTTCAAAAAAGAGACAAATCAAGATTTGGCATGGTGGTACACACCCATAATCACAGCACTGTGGAGGTTGAAAACAGGAGGATTACTAGGAATCAGAGCTGTGCAGTGAGATCCCATACCAAATACGAGAGAAAGAGAGAGAAACGGAGACAGAGACAGAGAGAGAGAGAGAGAGAGAGAGAGAGAGAGAGAGAGAGAGAGAGAGAGAGAGAGAAATGAGGACTTTGTGGCTGTAGGATAACAGAAGTTAGAGAAGTGGACTCTAGGGTCCACGCTAAGTGTTGCACGTCTAGGGCATCATCTGCCCAAGGCAGACATCCAGGGAAAGGAGCACTGCATACTAGCTCCCTCATCTGAAAGGTAGCATACTTGCAGAATGAGGAAAAGAACGAGTTGTTATAAGACTGATGTAGGCATACTGACAGAAAATGTTGGAAACTAGAATCATTTCCAGTATTAGGAAATTGAAGTAGACTAGTCTTGGGGAATATTAGTCTTAGTAAATTACCTTGGTGAAGCTTCTAATTCTATTATAAATAAATATATTCTCTGAAGAGAAACTCTGGGCCCCTAAAGATGGTGGCTAACTGAGTCAGAGATGGAGCCAGAATAGTAGGGAAAGACATGGGCTGCAACCCATCTTATAGCTAGTAAGATAGTTCGTCATCCAAGAGTATCTAAATAGAGTGACAGATTTTAGAACACCCTTCTCAAATTCCTCCAGAGAAGTGATCTTTGTATTTTGTTTTAGCTGCCTCTATAAAACCACATAGGGAAAGAGATATGTAGAGAACCCACTTACACAGCATCTGTTCTCTTCTCCACTGCATCCCTAACATGATTCAAAACCCTTCTGGAACATTTTGCTTCCTGTGGAAATGCAAGGAAGCAGTGTGAGTTCTTACAGAAAGTGCATTTGGTGAGGAAATGAGGCTGGGATAACGGACGGGGCAAGTGAGGCTGACAGCACATCCTAAGAAACCAAGCACACCTGCCAGGAAATTAAAAAGTGACTCCTGGGAGCTTTGGAAAGGACAGAAACATTTGAATGGCTGGCAGGGTAGGATTTTAAGCAAGAATTTAATAGCCTTAGCCCCTTTGTGATGCTCTTTTAGAAAGAGTGAGCCTGTATAAGCAAAGGCTCATTCATAGATTGTATTATTTAGATCAGAGAAAGAAGACAGAGAAAAAGATTCAAATAAGGGAGCAATTTTAGGAGCTGTTAACAATTCACATTTCATCTTGTGACTATGAAAAAAGACAGTGGGTGTGTGGGTAAAGGCTGCCAGATACAAGAGAAAGAAATGAAAGGTTAGATGCCTTGCTCTTGTTGCTGAAGTGATTGATCAGGCAGCTTCTATCGGCAAATCCTACTTGAATGAGAAAATTTACCTATGATTCTTTCTAAAAGTGGAAGAATAGGTTTGCTGAAAACTCAGAGCTCCTGCCTAATCTAACCCTCTGTGACTCAGGGGGAGATTTTTTTCTTATGATTTATTATTTTCAAGGGAATGACACATAATTCTCAAGGCAAAAATTCAGTCTTGTGGTTTCCATAGAGACAGCTCATTTGAAATCCTACCTGAGCTTCGAACATTTTCTCATGTCAGTGGCTGCTGGTTCTTCCTCTTACCACCTGTAACCCTTTTCCCACTCCATTGCCCCTACATCTACTTCAAAAACCTAAGAAAATTGTTTTTCCTCTATAGAACCCACTCAGAAGCCATACTTCAGAGACTTCTGCTAAAGCAAGATTATCTGAGGCACAAGAGAAAAGGAAGACTCGCAAAAAACCAGAAGACTCAGCATACATTAAGAATCAACCATATGAGGCCTTATTTAAAATTGCCTTTTTACTCTCGCACTGTGGAACCTTCAGTAAATTTAGAATTACATTTTCTATGTTTTCAGTGTAGTTTTACTGTATTTTAGGCACTTAATTTTTAACATTTGTTGGAAGTATGAAATAATTTTTCTGGTCCTAAATTGTTGATCATAATAGCACTTACAATTTTAAGTCGGAAATCAACAGTTGTTCTGTCAGGTCTACCTTAGACTTCATCTTCAGTTTTCTTTCTATGTTTCCATAGAAACAGTTTCATCATAATGCAGAAACAAAATCATACGCAATTACTTCATGACAAATTTCAATGCATGTGTCTATCTATCTATCTATCTATCTATCCTCTAATCTTATTGGAACCTGGAAAATTCATATTTTTAGACAAATTGACAAAATTTCAAAAGACAAAATATGATGATTATGAAGTATGTGACATTTAAAGAAGAGAACATCAAGTATTAATGATAAATAATGCAAAGAGCTCCTCAGCTAGCCTGGAGAAGTTTTTAAATAAGAAACATTGTATTTTAAGATAGAAATATTTTAAAGAATTCAAAAATATAAATGCAAATATATATATATATATATATATATATATTATTACTGTAGTCATTTTTGGAATAATTACTCTTTTTAAAGAGGAAAGACAAAAACAAATAACAAGAAAAGGAAACAAAGCAACATAAAACAATGCAAATGGTACAGAATTTCAGTGCAAGAATGGAAAATTAACCATTATTGTATTTCATATTGTTAACATAAAATTTGTTGCTCAGATTATCAAATATAGACATAGAAGACTGATCAAGCAATTCAACATTTAAACTTCTTTTCAATAAACCTTATTTTTTCCTTATATTTTTTCACTTTTTTTTTTATTTTAAAGATAGTATAACAGGGTTGGTGAGATAGCTCAGCAGCCTAAAGCACCTGCTTAGGAAAGCTTAGGCAACCTCTGGGACCGTGGTTCAATCCCAGGCAGCACATGCTGTGCCAGCCTCACTCCCAGGGCAGGCTGAGCCAGCCATAATATAAACAAAGTTAATAAATAAATAAATAAATAAAGATCTTTTGGGAAGGACACAATTAAAAAACAGTATAACAATAATAGATAAGACATTAGAAGTGACACACATTTAAAAGAGGAAAGGTATTCAGCTATGGCTGTTATATTGCACAGTACTGTCTTCAGTGTAGTTGCTCCGATTACACATATTAGCATATAGAGTTTGTCAAACTAACACTTTTAAACATTAACTGCTACTTTCAAAAAACTGATAGAAATTAGTTTCAGCTCTCCTATGTATATACTTACATGATTTTTCCCCCCTCTCTTTTTTCCTATTTTTTCTCCTTTCCCTTGTTTCCATTATTTACTCCTTATGTTCAATTTCTATTTTACTATACCTATTGTACCTTTCAGATGTTATTTATTTTTTCAAGTTCTTTACACCAGGGGACAATACAATTCAAATATATTTAAATCTCCAAGCTATGAAAATTAGGCAATGTGCCAAATTCCTGACCATGCTAATTGTGATAAAATAGCTCTTATCACCTAGCTATCTCTCATTCTGGGCTGCAATTTAGTTGTGTGCTCTACAACTTGAGGTAGGTAGATTTTTGAAGGCCAGCATGGCTATGATAGTGAGACTCTCACAAGAAGTAAAAGCAAATATTATAAAAACAAACGTCATGATACCAAGAACTGTTGAGCTGAGGCTGCTGAGTATACAGAGGAAGATTCCCTACAAAGGCTAATACTGGTCAAGTGAAAACTTCAGGCTTAATGTGATAAGTGATCTTGAGAAGTTTTGAGGCTGGGAGTTAGAGAATGAGGGCAGGATGAAAAGTTTGGAGAGTGCAATTGAAAAAAACAGAAGCAGGCCTTGGTGGGTTATTGGTGTGTATCTCCTATGCCTACTTAAGCAGTACTTTGGGATATATGCCTACAAACTGTATTGGTTTCAATTGAGAGGGCTGTCATAACCTGCCCTCTGAAATCGTAGAAGGGAGTGATTATAGGACACTACATGATGATATTTATCATATTGTCTGGAAAATCAATGTCATTTACCATAAATTTATCTTTAATTATGTTTCTGCACAGTCACTGTCCTGCTTTGTATACTTTAACATCCTTTAAATGATTTGTACTTTCGGTTCTGAAAAACAGACAGATGTAAGACAAATATTGTATTCAATGTATAGGCAACACCTACAGAAAGTGATTTCACCAGAAAGCTTGCTGGGAGGAAATCAACTTACAAAGTTATCATTAGAATGTGAAATCTTTGGTTTTGATCCCTGCTGAAATGTGAACAGCTCTGGGAGAAGTGAAAATAATGGAGATTTTCAATTCTGCTATTTATACCTGAGTCTGAATGAATGTTTGAATGTGAGAATAGATTTGTTTACAGGACAGAGATTAAAAACTGGTAGAGAGGATATGCTGTAGTTATTTTGTACTTCTTTCCAATAAAGCAGCAGTTTTCTGAGTTTGGGAGCCTGTAGAACTGGCCGGAAAATGGCAGAGGTATGCTGAGTCAGCATCCTTGTGGCCTGCACTGATCCTCTGCTGTGGAAAAGTGTTCTTGACCTGACACTGATTGCTTAATATTTTTGTAGGCCATGATGTGCAACCAACAAGCTCGAATCCATTCACTGGCCGTGTAGCGCCCATTCTGACTGCATTGTGAGAATAATATTTGTAGCTTTAATACTTAATTTCATAGTAAAAATAAGTACCCAAATGGGAGTGCATGAGATTAGTTTTGAAGCCCAGGTCCTCTCCATTTGGCAGCTATGCTTTTGGCATTTTGCTGAACTAGCTTCCCCTGAGTATGTATCTGTAAAGTTGGATTTTTAAAATATGACCTTAGTTTGATTGCACTGGGCATGAAACCCAGTGTGCTGATCACCGTAAGCCCATCCTCTACTGCTGGACTCTAGCCCCAGCCCCTTTATATTTTAATAATTTTAAATCAATTTACCATCTCGGAATTGTGCTCCATTCTAATATCATCCAGTATAAATCTACTGATTCTTAAAATCTACTTCACAGTCAGTTTCATGTAAAATAGAAATAATTTCCATTTTTCTTAGGAATCTGTGAATATAAAAAGATATGTCATACACAAATATGTGTTTGAGTACATGTGATATTTAAAATATGAGGTACTGTAACATTAAGTATTGGTACATTATTATTTTACTTTATTTACCAGGCTTATCATTAAATTTTCCCTCTTTTAATGCTGAGATAGCAATAATAGTACTAATTCACATTATACATACTCAAATAGAACAATGTTTTTGTTTGATGTTGGGATTTTCTTTATGCATTTGTAATCATGGTGCTGACAATTATAAAACTTCTCTTTGAAAAATCACATGAAAAGCAGGGTTTCTGTCATCTTTCCCAGTAATCTTCTGTTGCTTTGGAAAGGGAGAAGACCTGTACCATGCTGTCGCTCAAACTTTCAATGTATCTAGAGGCCTTGCATACATCTCTAAATTTCATAAGTTATATTACTGCTTTACACATGGAAAAGATGTAATATGTGGTTATCTATAAGCTTAGCCTGAAAAGTGGGGCTATAGAGCTGACTTCTAGTCTTTAATTATAGGCCTTCAACTTATAGGAGGATCTTTTCCATTGGCACTGGTTAGCTTTAGCCTGTTCATTTAATTTATTATCTAAACCCACATTCTCAAGGATAAAAGGGAACACTATTAATAACTGGCTAGGGTTCATACCTGTTAAAACCAAAATTGTCCTTAGGAAAGCCAGGATTTATGATTATCTTGTGCCACCCCAACCCTGAATTGCTCTTTAAAATGTAGATAATTACTATTTTCTTCTTAGGTGATGGAAGACTATAAGATAAAGTATTTAAGTCTTTTATCATAGTTCCAGACCTCTTGCTAGGTTTGGGAGTGGGGCAGGTTATTTTTAAACACAATATTCATCACCATCATCAGTATTATCATTGTTATGTTAGCCATTGGGATGGTATCTCAGAATATATAGACTCAAAGACTTAAAAACAACATAATTTTATCACAGTTCTTGACAATAAGAAGTCTGAAATCATGGTGTGGCAGGCTCAGTGACTGGTGGCTGAGGGCTGTTTCCTGCTTCCTGGCCTGTTCTCATGTCTTCACATACAGGGGAAGAAAGATTACAGGAACCATTTTTTTTTTAATGTGTTTGGTACAGGGTCTCCCTACACAGCTTGGACTCCTGGTGATCCTCCTGTTTTCAGCCTCCCCAGTGCTAGAATTATGGGTGTGTCCTGGACTCTGCCTCAGCCCACCCTGGGGGCAGGGCTGGTCATGGTGTCACGGATAGAACTGCTGTCCCTGTGCTTGCCTAAGCTTGCCTAAGCAGATGTATTAGTCTGCTGAGCTATCTTTCAGGCCCTCTGGGACCACTTTTCAAAAAAAAGTAATGAGAATTCTGTCTTTCCAATCTGTCTTTTCTCAAAGACACGTCCTCCCAAATTCAATCACTGAGGATTACCCTTTAGTTTATGATTTTGTACACTAGTAAGTATGGACTAAAAAAATCAACATTTATGATGAATTTGTTGGTGAGAAAACCTATACCAGGAAATTATACTAAAGCTTGTAGATAAACCAAGAAAATTGTGGTGTATCAGTCTACTTATGTTTCTGAGAACTTTATAAGAATAAAGAAACCTGATAGGTACTCTAAAGGGATTTTATAAATTATAGGATTTACTTAATCCACTTTCTGTTACTAATAATAATACCTCGGACTGATTACATAGATAGAGCACTTTTTATCCTTTTTGTTTTTGTTTATTTTTTATGTGTTTAGAGCAGAGTCTACAGGGTGTACAAGGTTTCACTATGTAGATTGAACTCATGGTGAATCTCCTATTTTCAGTTTCCCAAGCTCTGGGATTACAGGTGCAGGCTACTAAACTCAATTTCAATTGAGCCACATTGTCACAGTGTGCCCCAAAGGCAGGGCCAGCACGACACTCCAGGCATGAAATCACAGTCAGATAGAATACTTTCCTAAAGAAAAGAGATTTGCTTTTGCTCACAGTTTTGAAGATAGACAGTTAAAGAACTATACCTGGTGATGATATCTTGCTGATCACAGTGCTGAGGAAGGAGAAGGCAGGAGCCAGGGTTCACACGTGCACACGTGCATGTCTTTTATTTTTACGTATGTATGTATGTATGTATGTATGTATGTATTTATTTATTTTTTGCCATTTGTTTATAAAAACAGCAGCATTCAATCCTGGAAGCAAGGCAACGTAATGACCATATCTAATCTACACATTGCTGAAGGTCCACTATGGTTTGCATCTAAAATAGCCCCCCAATTTCATGTGCTGGGAAGGTGATTAGATTATGGGGTACTAGAGCTGATTTCCTCTTAGGCATAAGATCTGGAAGAGCACCAGTGGCATGTCCTGGAATACATCTCCCTTCTCTGGCTTCTTTTCCCTTCTTCTCTTCTGGCCACTATGGTGTGAGCAGGTCTGCCCCTGCTATGCCCTTCTGTTATGCTGTTTCTGCATTTGAGCTGTTATACCTTGGGCTGAACTTCTGAACTGTCAGCCAAAATAAAGCTCTCCTCTAAGTTATAGGGTCAGGTATTGTGGGTCCATGAGGAACACAGTAACTAAGACATGGCCCCACTGGAAACATCACAATTAGGTTAAGTTTCTCCCCTCTTGGTGCTTCACAGGGAAGATTAAATTTCTACACAGGAAGCCTCGGGGGACACAGTTAAATAACATCCAAACTACAGCACAGAACATCCAAGAGTCTCATGGGAAGGTGAGTTATGAAGCTAACACTTTGTACAAAGTCACAATTTCCCATGAGTGGCACAGGAAATAGTTCTGTAGATGAAATGAGATCGAAATAAACTGTAGTCCAGCTGGAATATGCAAGAATAATCAGGGAGGATGGTGATGGGGAGTCCGTGCAGGAAACTAGCACTGAGAAACCTACCTAGGCAAAATTGCTAGGAACATTTTGAAAAGACAGAGGTTCTTTGATCCCATGTGATTCTTTGGACCTCAAACGTTGGGCTATTGAGAGTTCTTATATATTCCAGATTCAGTTTTGGCAAAGTGTACCTTTCCTCACTTTGGAATCTGCCCATTTTTTTGTGTGTCTTCAATTCTGTGAGAGTAAAGATTCTTGAAGCAGCTATTAATGAGCTGAATCTCTACTGGGTCTGTGATCATTTTGCCCTTTTCATTCCTTATTGTTTGAATTTGAGTTTTTTCTTTCCTCTTTTTGGTGAGGTTAGCTAGAGGCTTATCAATTTTATTTGATCTTGGAAAGAACCAGCTTTTTTATTCATTAATTCTTTGTGCTGTTTTCTTCATCTCAATTGAATTAATTTTTGCTCCAATGTTTGTAATTTCCTCCTGTCTTTGGGTTTGGGTTTAGTTTGTTCTTCCTTTTCTAGATGTCTGAGGGAACAGCATTAGGGTATTTATTTGTTCCCCTTCTGTTTTCCTAATGTGTGAGTTCACAGCTATAAATTTCCCTCTAAGATCTGCTTTCATTGCATCCCATAAATTCTGATAACTTGTTCTTGAATTTCCATTGTATTGTAGATATTGGTTTTAACCATGCAACAGAAAAGACTAACTACAATATAATACAAGTAAAGCTATATTAATATGCTGAGATGTAAATGGCTCAGGCCAGCAACTTCTGACATGGCCACTTCTGCTGATAACCCACTACTATTATGGAATATTGGACTATATTGAACTTTATTTTGATAAATTCATGCACCTACAATATTTGAATGACAATATACATCACAATTTTATATATATAAATATATATTATATATATATATATATATATATATATATATATTAGAAAGACCATTATATATATATATATATTAGAAAGACCATTTTGTAGTGAAAAAATAGGATAAATATACAGGTACTTTCTCTTAGCTCAATGAGAAGAAAGATTCATACTAAAGGTATTTATACAAGATATCACATTTGCATCTTATACTCTGAATAAGACAAAAATATGAAATGTATTAATTATAACTTTCCTACTAACCTGTTTTGAAACTGTCTCATTGCTATTTTTTCTCATAAAATTAATACCAAAAAAAAGAATTAATCCACTTAATCTACTAAGCAACTAATTTAAATGTGTGTTAGTATCCCTTTCATAGACAACTAAACTAAAGAGAAAGATTAAATGACTCACCCAAAGTTATACAGCTAGTAAGGGATAGAATTAGGATTTGCTCAGGTCGGTTTGCTTCAGAATCTATTCCTAGTAGTGGGATCACTAAATCAGCAGAATGTACAGCATCATTATTTTTAACAACATTTATACCTAGAGAAGTTGCAAACACTAGGAAACATGGCTAGTACTTAGCAAAATGGTTCCTAGGAGGAAGTAATTGATTTTATTTAGCTTAGAATTTAATTTTTGATTGCTAAAGTACAGCTTTCTTAATATCATTAGATGTATGAAAGCATTTAATCCTCATTTAAATCATAAGGCACAGGCACAGGCTGATAGATGCTAATCATCAGTAGGAAAAAAGAATAAATTTTATGTCCCTTTTGAGAGAATCTTAAGAAAGAAACAAAGATTAGCTTGGACATAAGGAAGAGCATCTTGGCTGTAATAAGTAAGAAGATGCTGGAAAGAGCTCTGAGGAGTATTTGGGAAATGTTCATCCTTATAAAGCTTCAGAAGAAGAAAGGATAATTATATCTGTCCTAGTTGGCTTAGAAGAACGTTCTGTCCAAAGGCAAGATGATGTGATGAGTTGGAAAATTTCTCTAACATCTTTCCTGATGGAGAAATTTGAGCTTTTAAGATTTTTACTTGATATTTATGAAAACCATGCAAAGATCTTCAAAAATTTGTACATTCTGATTATTTGTGCTAGTATGGAGAACTACTTTCTTTAGCCATAGCTAAAGACTCAGGAGTGGTGACAGGGCACTTGGCTGAGAAGGTGTTGATTCAGAGATTCTTCATGGAACAGCTTAGTTATGACTCTTACATTGCCTACTGCTCAAACTTTTATCTCAGGAAAAGTTTCTGTACCACTGAGCTTCAGGATTATTAATGAAAAGGAGACACAGTGCACATTAAATCTTCAAATGCCACCACAGTTTCCTGAAGACATGAAACTGTCTTTGCCTGCTAAGTGCCTTCTCCACAACACATGCTGAATAAAACTGTATTGAATTTATGCTCTAAAATACAAAACCATCGCTTCTTGGCCTTTTGGCTAAGATCAAGTGTAAAATACAAAACCAGATACACATCCAACGAGATTGCATCTGGAACTTTAGGTTTCAACGCAAACATCAGTAAGGGAAATCCTTGTTTTTGTTTCATATCCTTTCCAGGATTAGTGGTCTAGACAGACGTTCTTCAGTCTCTTTATGATTGAAGATGTTTGACAACAAGCAAACAAACAAACAAGCAAGCAAGCAAGCAAACAAACAAACAGTAAAACCCTTAGCAAGACGAAAGGATTATTTGGTAGGCATCAGCTTCTTGTTTCTCCCTCCATCAGTTATTATATTTTAATCCACAGTATTTCCTACCAGTTTCAAGTAAGAAGTCTTATGCAATCCGAGATTTTTCTATACCAGGGCCAAACATCAGTAGTGTGAGGAAAGAAAAATCAAACCTGTGTTTTGGGAGAAAGGGAGAGAGAGAGAAAGGGAGAGAGAGAGAGAGAGAGAGAGAGAGAGAGAGAGAGAGAGAGAGAGAGAGACAGAGAGAGAGAGACAGAGACAGAGACAGAGACAGAGACAGAGACAGAGACAGAGAGGGAGGAAAGAGGGTAGGAGGCAGAGAGATAGACAGTGTGTTGGAGGGCCACTCTGAGTACCCATTCTGGGTAGAGAAAGAAAAGACTCAGGTATATTTAGCTCTTTTGAATTTTCCAACTGACACTGAGAGGGAAATTAAACCATAATTTGGAAAGGTCAGGTCATTTCGTCACTGTCCTTTCAAAACTGGGAAATTACATTATGAAGTGCAGATGGCGTCTTGAGGTTAAAATAGCAAGTTATTATTATCACATAGCTTATCAGAGGTATTTTTCATTTTCTGCCTCATGTAGTATACATTTTTAAAAAAAATCTCTTTCTTTTGGCCTGTCATAAATGATGGTAGTGGAGTTCTAATTAATCATTTACCATGCTTCTTACAGAAATTAAAAAACCAAAAGGATTTACTGCAGATGAAAAGTAGATGTGAAAAGGTGGAGGCAGTCAGAGTTTAGAGAGAAACAACTGTCTTCAAATAAAATTGTCATTCATTTCAAAATGCAGCATTAGGCTGCTGAAGAAATCACTAAATTCTTAAAGCCATTACCAGCCAGTGCTATGCACAGATATAAATGGTGGTGTGTTTGTTCAGCCCTCACAGCTACAGAGTATTGCATGGTCTCGGGTGCCAGGCAGGAGTACAGAAATACATGCTTATCTGTGCTTCATGTGCGTTTGCTGTAAACTACAATCCATCACAGACTCTGACACACATAGGTTAGAATCAGTCTGAATTTTATTTTGCCTTTGTGTCAAGGATCTAGCCAAGAGGCAAAAAGTGTGGGAAACACAAAATAAATCTCAGGGAAAGTTATAGATGTAATGCACTGTGGACTTTGCTGAAGTATGAAAGTTAGAATTTTAAGATATTTATAATCAAAGTCATCAGACCAATACATTATTTTCTAACTTCTTAAGCCATTTGATTTCTGACTTGATTGGAATAATTATTAGAAAAGAAAGGTGTGTATTTGCTGCTAGCTAAAAGTCTGAGTGAGTTTGTGAAAATTGCAAGTTCAAAGGGAGAAATAAATCGTGCTGGAAACCATTTGAGAAAGCAAAGAACAATTTGGATACATAATAGCTGAGAAACACCATCTTATCATCTTTGATGGACACCTGTATTGCAAATAGCTTGCTACAAGTACACTTTTAGTGCCACATGAAAGACTATTTTTGCTCATATTGTCTGCTTCACATTCTGAATCAAATTAACAAATGTTGGGCTCCAGGACCTGACTCCTCATGTGCCTGCCTTCTAATTCTGCATGAATGTGAAACAAATTTTAATTGCAAATTCAATCCTAGTGCCACAGACAATTCCACCCCACTTCTTACAACTTTCTGCCCTTCCACATCTTCCTCTCACATATAGTTCCTTGATGTTTCCACATTAAATCGACCTACCTGGTCACCAGCTGTTTTGGAAAAACACCAAGATAGAAAACGTGGTCTTTTATTTTCCGACCCAACGTCCTGACTGGGATTTTGTGTGCACGTTCTGTCAATTTCCTTGCATCACTGTGTTGAAGAAAGAGAAAATCCCCTTTAAACTTCCCACTTCCCAGAACTATTGTTCTTTTCTCAGGAAGAAGGTGTAACTTATGTTAATAAAAAACAAATCTTGGGCTAGGGATGTTGCTCTTTCCTTGCATGCACAAGGCCTTGAGTTAAATCCCCAGCACTACACACACACACACACACACACACACACACTAAAAGAGGAAAAAATAAAGATTTGGGTGTATTTGGGCATTCTTTGCATTCCATGAGACAAAGGGGAAAGAAGAATGCCAACATTTGGATTTCTAAAGGCTCTGTCAGTTGTCTGATGCCAGAGGGCAAAACACAGACTAACCAACACTAAACAAACCAACTTTGTTTAGGAGAACTATGAGTAAATATCTGAGGATACAAAACTCTGCCAAATGTTAAGGGGGTAATTTCTTTTCTCTATGTAGTGATATAAGGAAAAGTGAAGGCTGAATAAGACATATGGAGGAACAGGGAGATGATACCAAACAGAGAGAAAATAATGATGAATGATAAAAAATGCATGACGTTCTCAGCAAATACTTTCTAGGGTTAAAGTGGATGCAGAACTTAAAAAAACAAACATTCTATCATTTAATTTTCTTTATTTTTCACCACCATGATGTAAAACAAAACATCATTTCTTCTCCACTTTAGTAAAGTCTGTTATTTGTAGAAAAGATCTGTTGGAGTGACTCCAAAGGATTTGAGTTCCATTCTGGGTCAGGCATGTTTGTAAGAACAGAATGACAATAAGAGTTCAAAAGAAACAGAGCAATGTTGGAAGTGACCATAAAAACGTTTCTAATATTCCTGAAAAGCCCAGGGAAAATATGAAATTCTAATAATAGGTGCTAAAGCATTAAGGATCATTTATTTTACTCTGAAGTCAGCAAACATGGAGTTACATATAAACTACAGCAAAGCCACCATAGAGGAAGTGGAAGAGTTGGTGCTTAGTAAATGCTGAATAGAGCTAGGTCCCTTTCTTTTCACAGAAGCAAAATAGAGGCTCAATATTTAAAGGAAAGTATTGGAGGAGATGTAACTTGAGGGCAAAAAGAGACAAGGGCATGGCAGTCATGAACAATCATTTCTTCCTCCCATGATTTCCTGTGGGACTTCTTGGGAAAGCTGCACACTCCTGGGTGAATGTCATGTATGTTACACAGCCAAGGAGGGAGGAACTTGTCTAGAAATTCAGTCCTCTTATTACATGTATATTTATGCATTGAAAATTTTGCACATTGACCCAGGAGCAAAGCTGCTGTTGCCACAATAAGCCTTAAGATGCAGTTAGTGCTGTGTCATTTTAAGTACTAGAGATGGTAGGGTCCATGCATTCCAAAGCAGTGACTTAAACTTATCAGATACACATACTCTCCTCTTGGATTCTTGTTGGCTTTGCTGATCCTTCTATTTGTATCTGATTCTTTCTAATTTTCTGTTTAACTCTTTACTTTCCTGCCTCTCTTCAGCATGAAGCTTATTACTGTCAATGTGTCTCTGGCTTTGTAGGTAGGCTCAAAAGCTTCTACTGCACTCACATGCCAGGGGATTTAATTTAGCTCTCCTAGAGGAAACAGATTAGCTGCTTTGGGCCACTTTGGTTCTGAGCATTGAGACTGCTACCTAGCTCAGTACACAGTACCTATCAAATATTTAAGATAAAATGATTGGGCAATTCATTAGAGGTTAAGCATATTGACAGAAAACTTCATAATGGTAAAATAAATCCAGTGAGGTAACTCAGAACATCAGAAAGTACAATTTCACGTGAGATCTGAGTTTAGATATCCAGACAAGGCCACCAAAGATTAAAAAATAGAGAGTGGGACAAGGATGCAAATGTACGAAGACGGGAAATGTAAGATTCCTCTGAGAGGATCTGTGATGTTCATCGGAGAATGTGCTTGGTAGCAACTCCAGGGGGATGTGAGAGGCGTAGCTTCAGGCAAAGGGAGAGGTTAACCTTGAGAAGTTGAAGTATGTTTGCTGCAAAAGTGTCCTCTGGAGAGCTCCAGTGGTAGAATGGCTCTTCCAAAGTATCTGAAATATACAAAGTCCAGCCTATTGAAGTTTTGACACCCTGGTTATACCAGCCAGCCATGTGGCATGACAATACTCAGGTGGGAAGTGTAACCATGTGTCATAAACTTCCTTTCAGCAAAGACTTTCCTAAAGAGAGACTCTGCTAGGAGCTATCAGACACCAGTTCAATCATCTGGAGACCAGATATTTGTCCTGAAAGGCAAGATCTGAGCTGCTGTCATAGTTTCTCCTTCATATTCCTGGTCAGACACACAGCTTAAAATGTTACCCCAGAGTTTTAGAGTTCAGTCTTAGTAACACTATTTACTGATTGGTTCATTTATATTGGATTTATCTCTCACTTAAACTCTGAACTCTTTCAATGTCAGGTTCATATTTCAATAATTTTTCCTATGCTTGAAAAACTACTTTAGGCTGAGTAATTAGTCAAATCTAAAACATACATAAAATGTCCAACATCTATATAATATAATAAAATTATGAAGTTTTCCATACTTTGAGAAGATATAAATGACCTGTATTTATGGAGGTTTTTTCCTTGTCATATATGCATGTAAATGGTACTTGAATATACTGGCAATGACAATCTGACAAAGCATTTAAGAGTCATAAAGTAGAACAAGACAGTGAGTATCCATGTGACCATAAGAATCTAGATACTTTAATGACAAAAACATTCGGTTGCAATCTGAAGACCAGTATTTGTTTGCTGCTGTCCTATAGCTGACCATGTGGCCCTGGGAAAAAAATCTCTTAGACTCTCTTAGATTCACTTCTCTTTCTGCTGAAAGATCAGGTATGATCTTTTCTATTTTTCCCTTCGTGAAAATTACCAGGCTTTATGCCACGATGAAAATACTGTACTAATTTCAGTAGGAGTTTATGGGTGCATTTTTGCAGATTTAAGTTTTTCATTTACTTATCATTATGTAGTACATTAGAAATACATTCATTTTGAACAATTGGCACATGTATACCTTAGCTCTTTCAAGGTTACCTTCCTTTGTCTCCTGAAAACTGAAATTTCACAGGTTCTATCTGATGCTGGATATGATGGCTGACACCTATGATCTCAGTCCCTAAGAGGCTGAGGAAGGAGGATCATTGCAATTTTAAAGCCTCTCTGGGCTACAGAGTGAGTTCAAGACCAGTCTGTATTAAAGAGAGACCCTGACTCAAGATACAAGACAAAAAAGAAAAAAGAAACCAAAGCAAATGAAAAATGCAAGGTATATTTCATACAGTAACACAAGAGTGGTTCCATTTTTAAAAATAAGTCAATAGCCATAACTCCAAAGTGATTGAACTTAATATGTCGCTTTTGCTTTTAGAGTCAACGTTTTTGAAGTGAAGAGGGAGGAGAGATGGTATCTTACATTTGTTAATGTTCTAAGCTTCAACAACATTCATTTTCCAAGCCAACAGTTTCACTAATCAAGTGATAGATTTATCAAAGAGATTTAGTTGTAGGAAGAAGATGCTATAAAATGTGTGTCTATGTGGCATAGAATCTGGAACATAGATGGCTTGGAAGAATTTCAAAATGCTCAGCAAAGAAAGGCTAACCTCAAAAAAACATAATTTTAGACTGCCAAACTTAATTATGGGTTGGAATTAAATGTTCTCCATTAATGCAGTTATCCATTGAGCTGAGATTGAAGGACCTCAGCAGAGGACTTTTTAATGACCTGTTTTGGTGTAGAAGGCACTCAACTACTAACCAAGCAGACACCATTTACATAAGCACAACTTTGGCTAAATATTGCTCAGAATGCTAATTACATTCCTCAAATAGGGTAACTTATTTTCTGATGTTAAACAAGTGCCCCATTTAAGAACCAGGGTGAAAGGTGAGATGTCTTATAGTGCAAGAGTCTGGCGGATAAGTTGTTAGTAATCAAAATGACACCACTTGCTGCAAGGAAAAATGCGAGTAAAAGATCAGGAATCATTTGAACAAAGCTGTCCCTTTACTCACACTCTTCCATATTCAGGCTTTGCCCTTCCTACCCATCTTTAGGCACCTAGTGTTTTCTTCTCTATATAAGAAAATATGAAAAACTTGCCTTCCAGATTAGACATGAAACACAGTTATATTCAATTTATGATAAGATTTATTCTCGGAGGTGGCATCCTCAAGAAATCAACAAATAACAAGTGCTTTGGAGCATTGTGATCCTAAGGACTGCAGAGATTTAAGTACAGTGATATTGGCCTTGTGCAGTGATATTTCTAGCACCAGTGGGTCCTAGGTCAAGGCATCAAGTGATTGACAAATACACATTAACAGTCTTCAAAATCAAAAGTGCTGATCATATCCAACTGACACGTTTAAAATCCAATTCTTATTCATCGATTTTCAGGGAGGGAAAAATAGCTGCATTCTTTTTAGTCTAAGTCTGCCTTTATTGAAAAATAGGACTTAAATTGATTAGGAGTTAAGTTACACAATAAGAAACTTTTCCAGAGATTTTTAAATCTTTTTGTGTTGTGAAAAACATTTAAATTAAAATAAATAATTTTCATTGTGTTGGCATTAAATGTGAGAGTCTAGATACTTCAGTGGCAAAATACTCAGTTACAAAGACCAGTTTCTGTTTGCTGCTGTTCTATAGTTGACCATGTGGCCCTGGAAAAATAATTTGAACTCCCTTAGACTCATTTCCTTTTCTGCTGAAAGATCAGGTTTTCTTGGAATAATAATGCTTGATTTTTTACTTATTTCCTAACTAGATCTCTCTGTCTCTCTCTCGCTCTCTGTCTTTCTCTGTCTCTCTCTGTCTCTGTCTTGCTGTCTCTGTCGCTCTCTGTCTCTGTCTCTCTCTGTCTCTCTGTTTCTGTCTCTCTCTCTGTCACTCTATCTCTGTCTCTCTCTCTGTCTCTCTCTGTCTCTGTCTCTCTTCCTTTTTCATTTTTTGTACTGGGGATTGAACTCAGTACTTCACACTCCCCAGGCAGGCACTCATGCTGCTGAGCTATCTCCCCAGCCCCCTGGATTTGTTTTTGTTCACTTTAGCTCCTGACAACCAGGGGCCTGGATGACAGAGGGTGGTGTATAGAGTGATACAGGTAGATAATGCTAGCAAATCTCCTTCTCTCCATGTTTATCATCCATAAGAAAGGAAGAAAATCAGAGCAATATATACATATAGAAAAAGGTTGGAAGAATCTGTGATCTGGAAAAAAACATTTTTTTTTGATCTGGAAAAATTAATCCAGGTAAAAAGCAGCAGTAAAGAAAATTTCTCCTTAAAGAAAATGAAATGGCTTGTGCTGTTCCACAACTTATACTTCAACTTCATACTAGCCGAAAGTAGCAGGAAGAAGGGAGAAAGGAGAGAAGGAGGGAAAAACGATGGAAATAAGATGAAATAGAAAATGATTTGCAAGGCCATCAGGCCTGATCTCAGATACATTTCTTCAATGTAATTTTACAGAATCAAAAAATAATAAGAGAGAAAGTAAAGAAAAAAGTAAAAAAGAGAAAGCATGAACGGAGGAACCCAGATTTAATTGTATCCTCTGAGAAATGATGTGACTTCTTTAATAATCCCAGGACATAAAATTTTCAGTGAAATTGTACATATTTGTGAATTTCAATATAATATCATCCATGGAATTATAACTTTGTATCACAGTTGTTGAAAAGTCTTCCCATAAGATTTTCAGTTCAGATCCAGAACAAAGGGTTGAGCATTAAAATCTCATACAGAATTAGAATTCATCAGAAAATATGTTTGGGGTGTATAGACAAAAGATGCAATTCTTTTTTTTATTTTTTAATTTAAATTAATTTTTTTTCTTGTTTCAGAACTTTTGATTGTTGCAATTCTTAATATAGTAGCAAACTAGGCATTTTTTTTCTGAGAAAGTATCTTATTCAGTATACATGCCATATTATTGAAGTGTGATGAACAATAAGCTTAATTGTAACAATTGGTCACTGTCCACTTCCACCTTGGCGAACTTCATCTTATGAGACATTCCAGAATGAGTGCACATTTTGTCCTCAGCCCTTTAGATGAGCTGTGAATCTGAAACCAAACTCAAGAGGAACTTGTATACTTTGTGTACTTATGGGCTAGGATTTGATAATATTTTCAAGGTGAAGTGCAAATAACCGGAGTGGAATAATCACTGGTTAGATGTATATGTGCCTTGATTTCACTGCAGAAATGTTCTACATAACAGAAATCTTACAGAAGATATCAATAGTAGAAGTGTAGGGATGTGGGCTTAGATTACAAGTGACTACAGCAATGATCACAAGAAAGCAAAATAAGGATAAAAGGAAAAACACTTAACAAGAGACCAAGCTGGAGACTACACAATGCACAGCACAAATAGTTAATATCAATTGCAATAGTAATCACTTCCACACGAAAACATAACTTCACAGAAGTGAAGTTAGGAGAGGTAAATGACTCATTTGAAACACAGTTTTATAGAGCATGTGAGGATAAAGACCAAGGATTCAGGAGATGGTGATAGTACCTAGAGCTTCTATTTAGAGAATAAAGCATCTCTTTCTGTGCAGAAGTATCCATCTCTCAAATAGCTCCTACTAATCTTTAACATGTACATGGAGGTAGGTTCACTGAACAAATAAGCAAAAAGAATCTATTGAGGAAGAGACTATATGCATTGTATTAGTGGAAATCATGTCTCACTAAACAACCTATGTTCTCTCAGGCAAAAATAGACCTTTTAGAACTTTTGTTTGTTTATTTGTTTTTATGGCTGGCTCAGCCTGCCCTGAGGGCAGGGCTGGTGCAGCATGTGGTGCCAGGGATTGAACTGTGGTCCCTGCAGCCGCCCAAGCTTTCCTAAGCAGGTGCTTTAGACCACTGAGCCATCCTGCTGGCCCAAAAATAGACCTTTTAAAAAGAGAGAAAAAACAAAACAAAGAAACAAACAAAAAAACCCAATGCCTTGTACACAAGGAACTACCAATGGAAATAATTTAATTAGACAAGCAGAGAGCCTTTGACAAGGTAGGATCCCATAAGGAATGTCTCCAGAGAGACCTTCACAATGCTAGATATGCATACATCCAAGGTGTTGGAAGACATGACTCATACATCACATGGGAGCCTGGATTTCCAATGTTCTTCGTGAACTTCTACAGATTAGTCCTCAGAACCATGTAGACTGAAAGAGCTAATTGTAAACTTTGCATCAAAACATTTCTATATTTATATATTATAATTTTTCATACTGCTTCATGGGAAGGGCACCAAAAACCTATTAGGTTGTCACTGTAGTGTCTTTAACTTTTATAAAAAATTTTGACCATTCTGATAGACGCAAAACTTCAATTGCTGAAATATTGGGATAATCTTTTGCAATAGGAAACTGGGTTTAACACAAGGAAAAAAAAACATCAAATAACAATACATTTTTTAGTTAGGAAATAAAGTGATAGTATGAAATAAGGATCAGTGCTGAAGTTCAAGCTATGAATTGATTAATTAACATGTTCTGTGAGCAAGAGTTTGCATCTGAGTCTAATTTGTAGAGGAGAAAAATGTCAATTTAGTTGATACAAATGTCACTTTAATCTTTATGTAAAGCAACATTGAGGAGTCATTGCTTTGAGCTAATTTCATCTTGAGGAAAGAAAGTTCTGCACAGTCTGTCTCTAGTTATTACTTCCTCATCCTTCCATTTTTAAGTTTTCCTATTAAAGTCTTTTTAATTGCAGTGACTTAATAAATACAAGGATGTTTTCTTAGTGCAACGAAAACCCTAAGAAGAAGATAAGAGATTCCATTGTAAATGAAATGTGCATTACATGTGTTCCAGTGCTCTGTCTTTGAGAGACAAAGATAAATTGTGGAAGGTCATGCATGTTAGAGTCTTATTGAATTTTATGATTTTAAATATGATTGTGCACTGTTGACATCCAAATACCAACTTTAGCTCTCATCCATCCTCCAAATATCTAACTTCTTCCTGGCCAGTATTTTAGTCATTTCCAATGATAAAGATGACCAACTCTCAAATAAAGTATGTTTAAGCTATATAGGTATTAGCTTTCTTCCTAAGTTGACAATTCCACTATTCCTAATTCTTTTAATGCACTATACAGATGCCAAAACATGGAATTATCTTTGGCTTCCTGCCACTTTCCTATTACATTGCTCTATTTCTCAATAAAAACACTTGCACGACAGCTCTATGAGGTGAGCTTCTTGAGAGATGACTCTCAAACTGTTTCTTTTCTTTCTTTCTTTCTTTCTTTCTTTCTTTCTTTTTTTTTTTTTTTTTTTTTTTTTTTTTTTTTTTTTTTTTTTTTTTTTTTTTTTTTTGCCTTTTTGAGACAGGTTCTCACTATGCAGTTCAGGCTGGCCTTGAGCTCACTTTTGTAGCCCAGGCTGGTCTTGAACTCGCACCGATCCTCCTTCCTCAGCCTCCCAAATGCTGGTATTACAGACATGAGCCACCACGCCCAGCTTCAAACTCTTTCTGAGTTTCATAATTCATAGATTTTATTTACTACAGGCTTCAAGGAATACACGTGACATCTAATAGTAAATGATAACAACCTATAAACTGTATAAACTATTTGGACTACTGAAGTATAAATACAGGCCTATTGGACAGAGTGTAAGGTCATTTATAAAATAATCATCACATGCTTGTTTCCTTAGTGAGCAGTTGAATTTTTATACATAAGCAGAAAAGAAAAAATTTCATGAAAATCTCAATTTTCCAAAGGGTAGTCACATAGTCACACACGTAAAGGATAAAGTCATCCCTTTGAAAAATTTTACATTTGCATAAGGACTATGATTTTTTTCTTTCAGTGGAGTTCACTTTTAAATGTCATATAAGATTATAATAAATATCAGCAAATAACTATCATGAATATTAGTAACTCAGTAGAAAACATGGTAAGTTAATTCATTTTACTTTATGTATGGCTTACAAACTCAATATAATCTCTCTTGGAGTCAGTAGCATGTACATACCTTTGAGATTGTCCCACTTTAACAACCGTGTCGGTAAGGGACAGACTGTTAGGCTGATTTAAGTGCATTAGTGGATTCACCAGCATCAACCAGTTCCCAGCATAGAAACAGATTGAGAACAAATCATAAATGTTGCACACTAGAGATAAGACTTTAAGATGAATGTACGTCGTTGATCCTTGCTATTCTTGGGCATAGTTTTCATTATGTTATTCATAGTTTATTGGATAAGTCATGCTATTATTTATCTTAAATATTTTCCTGTTCAAAATAAGCATCCAATTCCAGGATTTTATGGCTTTGAATTTAAAAATTAATGTTTCCTGATGTTTTTACAATAAATATATTTAATCTTATTTTCCATCATTATGAAACACACAGCTACAAAAGTTACTATCTGCTTCACTTATTTAAAAAATACTTTGTGATACAAAATCTTTCATATGCCCCTACTTTTAAAAAGGCTTTGGCATGTGATATGTTTCTCTTTGGATTAGAAATCTGTACATCTGTAATTGAACTGTCAGGTTTTAAAGGTATAATTTAATCCTGATAAATGACCTTTTTCTTCTTTATTCAATCTACAAAAGTTTGCATATTGGGCTACACATATTTTGATTTAAAATGGAACATTGATCTCTTCTACAAAAAAAAAAAAAAAAAAAAAAAGCTTTGAGGAGTCATGTAGGGAGAAAGGAGCTGGTTGAGATTCTAAGGTAGTTGGGCTTTCTTCGTAAATCCTACCAAGAAAATTGCTTTCTCCTGTAAACTGAGTGGCTTGTCTGCAGTTACCCAGACAAGAGTTTTTGGAAATAAGCTACAAGACCTGAAAGAAATGGATCATGTCAGTGAGCATGGCAAGGACCAAAGAGCCTTTGCTTCATCCAGAAACTACACAGAAATATTCAAGTCAGTGCACACAAATGTCTCCTGTTCAACATTATTACTCTGGGGAAGTGGTTATCTTAGGAGACAATTTACCAGCACATAGTTTTCCCTCAAATGCTCATTACTTTGTGACTGTCTTTTGGATACTTTCTTTTGATTCATCTTGTAGCATGTTCTATTTTTCCTTAGGTGAATTTATTACACAAACCTTGTTTTAGTTTAATGCCCCTCAATTGTCAAATGGTAATATCCATTCTGATCGTTCATTCCCATATTGAATTCTGCATTCTGTAATAATGACAGATGTGATGCTGCCAAGATAGATCAGAGTCACATTTATCTTCTCTTTGGAGACCTGATTGCATTATTTAGTATTATGAAGACTTTTCATTTTTGCTGCTTTGAACCTCATTGGGTCCAAAAGTCCTGGGCAGCTCATTTACAATCTGATGTGACACAACTGATAGCATTTGAACTACTTCACATTAAGGGGAACTTGTAAGCCTTTTATACCAAATTCCACTAAGAACAGAGCTGAAACTAGACAGGGTCATTTTCTCAAAGGTATTTTTTTCAGTCCAGAACTATTCTCATCAGATTTCTAGTGACCCCTTTAGGTCAAGTTTGAAATAATGTCTTTTCTTGACAAGTCAAAGATTAATGTATTGCTTGGTTCTTTTCCTGACCCAGTAGAAACTAGTTTCCATCCAAAGAAATATTAAGCTTTTATAGATAATTCGAATTACTAAAATGTTCTTTGGTTATTTCTATCTACATACATTTTTAAGGGCTAATTTGTTAAAATTTAACAAAACAGATTAGGTGATGGATTTTAAATTAGTTATGTGAAAAATTTGTATTTAAATAATGAATTATGTCCTAAGAAATGTAAGTTGTGCTCTTCTTCTTCAAAAGCATCATTTATTTTACTCTCTTCCATAGCATTCTGGAAATTTCTTTATTTGTCTTTTAATTAGCATAGAAGTTTTATAGTGGCAAGAGAGCTGTTCTCAAAATTACAAACTTTCGTATTGATCACAAGCAGCCTATGTGCATGTATGTTAAACTCTCTCGATATATCAGTCAGTGATTTCTAGACAGCCTTATTACAAAATATAGAAATATATAAGCATGTACAAAATTGGGTTAGGATGGCTGCCTAACCAGGTCAAGTTTGGAAGAGTGCAAAAGGATCCAGCTGAAAGCCTGCAGTTCACTCCAGAGTCCTGTGCTCATCCATGTTAGGAAGCTGGAGGGGACAACGACCAGATAAGTGGAAGACTGGAGCTCCCCCAGTGGAAGGAAGTGAGCCTGCCCTCTGTGTTTCCCGTTGATACTGTTCTGGAGGCCAGCTTCCCTAAGATGGGTTTTCATCACTATGCAAGGTCGATTTAAGTGGGTGTTTCTCACTCAGCTTCACATAGTCAACTATCTCATTTGGTTTTCATTTCCTTACTGAGGTGTGCACCTACAGAATGACTTATGAGGAAAATTTATATAATCAATGCTTTTTATCAGATAGTTGGAAACATTTGAGATTTTAAACATGCAATAATTTTGAATTTAACAAAAATACGTACTTTCACAGTGTTCTGAATTTCAGAACACAGAGCCATCACTGGCTCATTTTCAAAGGCCAAATATCTAGGAGAAACTTATGAACTTTTTCCCACTTCACATCCAGACCATTATTAATCCTATCAGACATACATTAAAATATGCCTATGTCTAAATTTAAACATGTCCACCAACAAAAATCCAATCCATATAATTTCCCTCATCAGTCGTTGTAATATCCTCCCAATGGGTCTTTCTGCTTCCGTTTTATGCTATTTTCAATTTCATTCTCTGTAGAAATCAGAGAAGCATTTCCAAAAATCCGTTTGTGTTACATCACTTCCTGAAGCTAGTAAATTTCTCTCTTACAATAAAATCTAGAGACTTTATCATCATTTCTAAGGCTCTAAGCAATTTAATCTAAGCAACTTCCACAGCTTCTCTGCCCCCTTTCTTCCTAGTACTCACTTTAATCAAGACATCCTCGACCCATTCAGGCCTTGAGCATGTCAAATATGATCTCTGGCCAGAACCTAACCAGGCCACACATTTTAATTTTGTTTCAATTGTGGATGTGGTGGCTAACTAATTAATCATCACCTTGCGTGGAGAGCAACCAGCTGAAGTAAGTCAGCATGTTTCTGGGTATGAAAGACAAACTAAGAAAAATTATCACTGGAACCGTATAAGAAGGGAGCAGGAGGGAAGGATTTGAGTTGAATTTCCTTAGACAAGGCTCACTTGGCTGCTTCTCTTGGAGGGGCTTCAGCTGTTCCCTGCGGAGGGGCTGCGGTCCTCGCTATAATCAGTGATGGCTGGCACTTTCACAGGAGCTCTGGCCTTTGCCTTTGCCTTGCACATCATCTGGCTTTCAATAGAGATTCTCCAGCTTCCAGCCCCAAACTTTCGGTCTGCTGGCACAGACTCTTCAGCTTCTAGTGCTTGTCCTTTAATCTCCTGGTGAAGACCCCCTGATCTTCATTGTTGATCCTTTGATCTCTGATGCACAATTGTGAGGGACATTCTGAATGGTTCCTGTCCCTCTTCTGGACTATTTGGATTTCTGTGTTAGGGACAAATTTTTTTGTACTTTTCTAATTTGAATCTGTTGGAAGACACTGTAGGCTAATCTTATAAATTTCTGAGTTTTCTATTAAATCTAATTCAGAGACAAAACAGGCCTTTGAAAAGCCTTGTACTGTCCCTAGAAGTTCTAGCAAGTACTGTATGATATATTGGCGAACCAGTTTTTGATAAGATAACATTCAAAAATTACCTTATGTACAAAGGTGAATATTTAGGATAAGAAAACAACCACATTACTTTTAAAAATTTAAATAATTTGGCAATAATCATAACATAACCCTTTATTTTATTATTTTAGTATTCTATTTAGCTGTTAAGGTTCAGCATAGATAATAGTAAGGAATTCTTGGATTCCTACACTGAGAAGCCAGACATTGCTTACGCAAAAAAATGGCAAGCTATATAAATATGTCTTACTGAATTCCCACTAAATGACTCATCAATGGTCCTGACAAGGACACGGACCACTCCAACACTAGTTGGCGGCAAGGGTTAAAATGTAATGGAGGTAAAAAGTGAAAATGGAAAAATGCAAAGCACAATCAATGAGATTAAGATTTTTGTTGTGTAAATTGGACCAAAACAAACAAACAAAAAAACAAAAACCAAAACAAAAAAACAACAACAACAAAAAAACATGACCACGTCAAATCAAGGCTAGGACCTTCCCAGGTCATCAACTTGAAAGGCTTTGAAGCTCATCTTTATTCCTTTCAAGCCAGGTCTTCTTCTGACATGCACGTTTGATTTTTTCCTTCCTGTATTATTTCTCCTGCATTTAGATCTCTATTTAAATCTCTTTCTCTTTTTTATAGCAAGTCATTTCTTTTCTATTCTAATTAAAGTAGCATGCATTTTATTTTTCTTTATACTACTTATCATCATATCATTAATGTAATTTTATGACTTTATTATTTAATGAAAGGAAATTGTTGTATGCATGAGCATCTGAGCCTAGAGCATTATGTTTCTAGATAGTAGGCATTCAGTGGACATCTACTGTAGGCATGAGTGAATGCATCACTTCTACAAATGTTCTTCAAAGCCTGTAGGATTAAGGTATTTAAAAATGGTATGAAAATGCGAAGGTCTTACTGTTATAAAGACATTAGTGACTCAGCTTTGGCATCTCTAGGAGCCTGCTTTCTCACAGAAAGGATATTTAATTGGAAAATACAGAGGAAGGACTTTGGCAGTGCAAGGAGAGATTTGGCTGGGTTTTAATTAGGAATTTGTTAAAATTGGCTTGTACTCTGTTTAGTGGTTTGAATGCCGTTCCCATGGTTTTACCTCACCACTGGGAAAAACTGGTGACATTTTAAATGGCAGTAGATGTTGGAAAAAAAATGACATATTAAAACCCACAGAGCTCCAAGCTGCTTCAAACCAACAACAACCCTTCTTAATAAAAGCAATGGTTCATCTCTTGCATAATGAAGGTTTATTCTCTTGAACTCAAACGTGTATTGCATGCTTCACACAGACATGTGATTCAGCTTTCCTTTAGCAGAAGTTGGAAAACTGCCTCCTCACTGAAGCTGTGCAATCGCCAAGCTCCAGGGGACAGCGAGGCAGCTCGTCACGTCCAGTGATAGCTCCATTCACAAACTGACATTGCAGAAATACAAAGTGAAATAAAGGAAGTATTGTGCAGAGAAATTTTAAGACAAGGGGAAAATAAAGCCTTTAGATATTACAGAATAGAATGCCAATGAGCAGTCAACGGCAATGTCTTGAAATTTCTCTTGTTTAAATTTCCCTTGACAAGAGAACATAAATTTTCTAGGTGCAATTTAAGCTTGTCAGCCTTTGAGTTAGCCTAACGTTGTAAACTCTGGATGATTGAACAAAAGTGATTGTTATTTTGTTTTCATATCTTTAGACAAGGAAATGAGCTTAAATCAATAATCAAGTGAAGCAACTGATCACAGGAAAGTTAATTTTAACAAAAATTTTCTGAGAAAGACAAATGTAATTATTTAAGTATCCTTTGTGGAATAAATTATGTTCCATTCAGTAATGGGTCTAAATTGAATAGGGGATGAGCCTTAGATCCTTTCAAAACTTCTTTTCATTGGAAGATAATTAATTTAATGATCAGCTTTAAGTTATATAGATCTGGGCTGTCAAAATGCAGGAAGCAGTTGCTTAGGTGTGCAGAATATAGGAGCTCTGAATTCAGATTTGAGTAGACTGACAACAGTGCAAGATCCCAAGCTGTGGCTTTATCCAAAGCCTTTATCCTTTTACAAGTTTTCCTTTTTTTTTTTTTTTTAATTCTTGTTGAATCTTTTCTCTAATTTTGATTGATTTCCTTGGAGGAGTCATACAGTCTCTTCATGTGAGATTAATTTAGAACTGTATTGAAATACGAATCTGGCACAGAATAGAAATCTACACTCCCAAACCAACATTTTCCTCTTCTGTTACCTATGTTATAAGAATCACTAATCTGCCTAAATTTCCCAAAGCCTAGTGTTGTCCCCTTAGTTATTATGTATACTTTATTATATAATTTTGAAACATTTCTCAGATCTGTCCTATTTCTCCATCCTATTTGAGGCAGCAATTTTCCCCTTCAGAAATGAAATTATTTCCTAATTATCACTTTCCATTCTGTGCAAACCCCCAATGAACTGCCCAATCCACGTTCTGCCAGTAACTGTTAAAAATGCTTATTTGTTGAAGAAAAAAATCTCTATTTTCTATGCATTGTATCACCAAGGACATTAAACCCCTTCACCAGAATTCTACAGTTTCTGCCATTGGGCCCTTAGCTGTCACCCGCTGCGTTCCTTCGTCACCTCAGCTGACAACCTCAGGAGGCACACGTTCCAAAGGCAGCTCTCAGCACTATTCCTGATACATCTCTGTGCTTTAAATCTGCTCTCCTGATGAAAATGTCTTCTTTCCATTCCTATTTATCAAAATCTTCTACTTACAACTTCTTTAGACTCTTCCCCTTCCTCAACAAGAAAAATATTAAAATACTTTCTATTTATATTTTTATATAAATACTTTCATATTTTATCTTTTTACATATTTGTTTGTTATAGGGTCTCACTATGCAGCTTGGACTGCTAGTGATCCTCCTGTTTTCAGCCTCCCCAGTGCTGGGATGACAGGCATGTGCCGCCAAGTTTGGACCCGGTCACTGGCTCAGTGTGCTCTAGGGGTGGGACCAGCATGACATGGGGGAACAGGGATCAAACCCTGGTCCCTGCTCTTGCCAAAGCAGGTGCTTAGCCTGGTGAGCTGTCTCACCAGCCCTTTATATTTTACCTTGAATATATTCCTATTTCTCTCTGTTCACACCAACAAGAAATCCTTAAGTGTGTTGATTGTACGCGTTGTGTCCTATATCTCGCTGCACATTTTGTTTTGAATCCACTTAATTAGCATCCATCTCTACTACTGCACTAATACAGTTGAGGCCTGGGTCAGCATGTTGCTGTAAGGAATGGCCAATTCATTCACCTTACCGAGAGATATTAACCTTTCCTTTCTTTTTGGAATAATCAATTCCACCCAGGTTAGCATTCAGCCTAGGTTTCTCTCTACCTTAGTGACTACTCCTTTTCAGTGACCTTGGCTGGTCATTCATTTTCTCCCAGATTTTAAACTAGATTATTCTGGGATCATTCTTCAGAGTTTTTCTTTTTTCCATTTACTCCATGAATAGCTTCACTGAGGCTAATAGCTTTAAATAACAGCATCACAGTTCTGAAGACCTTCAAGTCAGAGAATTCAAAAGATTCCCTCCCACATTTCCTTTATAATCCAGACTCTTGATGCAATTAGTTCCCTAACATCTCCATTAAAATGTCTCTTGTGCACCTTAAATTTAACATATTCACAAACAAAACTCTTATCCTCAACGTCTACATGATCAAGAATTTCTCTCATATAATTTTTCTTAGCTCACAGCAATAGTATCCTAGCTGTGTAGGTAATAATGGGGTGATCCTAGGTATGTTTCTTTCTTCTGTGTACTCTGCCAAGATCATCCATAAATTCTGCCCTTCCATATTTTGTATGCATTCACTTCTGCCCTTATTTCTTGCTAGCATCTGAGTCCTGTACTATGGATTTCAATAACTTTTGGCCTAGTTTCTCAACTTCATTGTTGAATTTCCATCATCTGTACACAGCAGAGCAGTTAGTGTAATAGTCTTAGACTCCGAGTCAGATCATAGCCTTCTTTGCTCCCACATTGCAGTAATATCCTCTCACTCAAAGTAAAATCACCCAACCTTGATTTGGCATATGAAATCTTATGGATCCTAGCTACGTTTTTTTTTTTTTTTTTTAATTTCACCTTTCCTAATTCTTTCCATATACTGTCCTGGTCTCTACCATACCTGTCTTCCTTTTGTTCCTCAAATCTCTCCCACATTCTCTTCCAGACTTTTATTATTAATTTTCTCTGCCACAAATACAGTTGTATGATTTCTGAATGATTTTCTCCTTTCCTTCCTTTGCATCTCTGTTTTAGTATTTTCTTATGACAGCCACAGTGGCAAACCACTACTGAAACCCTTTCCTGAATACCCTGTATAAAACAGCACACACCCCCAAATATCCCCCCAAGACTTCATATTCTTATTACTTTATTTTTTTAATTATTCAGTAATTCCCTCTACATAGAGTACTGCTAAGCATATGGAGGGCAACAGAAGAAATGTGTTAAATCCACTTTTCTCCACTTCAAAAACATTATACTTCTCCAGCCAACTAATGGAAATATAATACATATAATCTTTTTTCAAGAAAGCATTGCAATCTTTTTCTAATTTAATTGGGTGTGAGGGAAACAGAGGTGATAAAGCTGATGCTAGAATATTTTGAGAACTATTATGAGTTTGTAAATTACCTTAAACAACTCTAGGATTTACAGAGGAAATGAAGTCATTGTAATCTCTTAGTCATCAGTTAAAAAAAAAAAAACAAGTCAAAGTGATAAAAAAAATCATCTTGACTGGTTGGAAACAACATATTTTTTGCTTTGAAAAGGCTTCAAATTTATTTTTGAAGTCATGCCCTCTCAAGAAAACTGTGACTCTCAAGCATATTTATTCAATCAAGAAGATTATCATTACACTGTGATGCTTGGGAGAAGTGGCTTCCTGTGGCTTTATCATTTTAAGCAAGTGATGACATTTACCATAGAAATTATACATGGATTACAATTTTGTAACATACATTGTTGAGGCATCACAGTCTAGGAAAAAGTTAGAGTTCAGTAATTTATTACTCACAGTGGGTTGCATATTCAAGCTAAGTATGTTTTAACAGCAATTCTTCAAGCTATTCAAGACCATTACTACCAGATGAAAGGGATGTGGTGGTGTGCCCCAGTGGCTGTCATAGCAGCATTTTTTTTGTCTTTTTTTTTTTTTGAGACAGGGTCTTGCTATGCAGTTCAGGCTGGCCTTGAGCTCACTTTTGTAGCCCAGGCTGGTCTCAAACTCGCACCAATTCTCCTGCCTCAGCCTCCCGAGTGCTGGGATTACAGGCATGCGCCACCACGCCCGGCTAGCAGCATTTTAAAGGAATCTGCTGCTTCTCTAGGAGACTTAGCAAATACAACTTGGATTGTGTGCTTCCCTGCTTCATAACGTTTCTCTAATATCTGCTCAAAACTTTAACTGTGCATAATGATAAGACAAGTAGTTAAGCATATCTCTGCAGCACTTGGTTATATATTCAATCACATGCCAAAATATAGAAGGATTTAGCAAGTTATTTTGTTTTCTCCTGTGAAAGTTTTTAAAAAAAATTTTTACAATAATATATGCCTACGCTCTCAAGAAAATGTTTGCTTAAAAATAAGAAAAGAAAGAAAGAAAGAAAGAAAGAAAGAAAGGTAATAAAAGAGAATATGAGACAAGGAAAAAAGGCCCTAGAAGTATAATGCTGAAATTGTGCAGCTGATTCAATTCCTAAACATCTGTGGAACAATGCATAATTATTCTTCTTTTACGTTCTATGGGGGTTTTGAAGTTGCAAAAGCTTTCTTAAAAACTATTTTGTTTATATGTTTTTACAGATTTAATTAAGTTTGCATTCAGAAATGATGCAGCCAATTGACAAAAATTTAAACTAATGCTACAATCAATCTGCCATTGTTAATATGATTTTTCATCATTATTGCATATTTACTTAATATTTCTGTTGATCAGCAGATATAACTTTGGGGTCTCTTTAGCTACTCTTAGACCTATGGACTGATATTTATCAAAAAGACCAACAGATGGTTAATCCCAAAGCATGTGCAGAGTTGGATGGATGAAAGATAGACCCTTGATGTCATCTACTGTTTTAATTATGTAAGGTGCCTGTTTCTCTTCTGTCCTTTGAAAGCTACAGTGATTTAAGGAAACTACACTCAACAATAATGTGATACGAAAGAAAGAAAAAAAAGGGCATGGTCCCTCTACTACCATAAAATATCTGCCAATATTTACAGCCCATTTAGTCGTGTTCATACAGTAAGCAGATTAAGACAAATTTTAATTTCCTTAAAACAATGTTTTTCTTGAGAAAATACCTTCAGGTAAGCCTTTTTTAATGAGGTTCCTTAATCTCTCTTAATGCCATACTGCATTTTCATACATGTGGTGCCAGATAACCCAGTCTTCTGCATGGGTCTCAAACTCAGCAAGGACAGGAAAGTTATCAGAGAGGCAGATGTAAACCAGTAAGAGATCAACCACATAAAAGAGAGAATCCAGAATAACTGAAAGCCTATGGAAAAGTTGCAAGTATGGATCATTTATTTATGCTTGAAGAATCCCCTTGTTTCCATTTCGCCTTTCTCTTCTACTTTTACTACATTCTTCTACTTTTAAACTACCATAAGCCTGGAAGCGTGATGTTCAGGGGAAGGGTGTATGAGCTCTTCTGGCACTTAAGCTCCACATACGGTGTCTGCTCCGGGACCTGGAAGCCCTTTACTGCAGCAAATGCATAAATATTAAGTGAATATGTGATAATGATGGAAAATCATATTAACAATGGCAGATTAATTATAGCATTAGTTTAAATTTTTGCCAATTGGCTGGATCATTTCTGAATGCAAACTTAATTAAATCAGTAGAAACATATCAACAAAATAGTTTTTAAGAAAGCTTTCAAGCTGGGCATGGTGGCACATGCCTGTAGTTCCAGCACTTGGGAGACTGAGGCAGGAGGATCAGTGTGAGTTCGAGACCAACCTGGGCTACAAAAGTGAGCTCTATGCCAGCCTGAACTGCATAGTGAGACCCTGTCTCAAAAAGACAAAGAAAAAAAAAGCTTTCAAAACGTCAAAACCCCCATAGAATATAAAAAAGGAGTAATTATTATACTTTTTATAGATAGGCTACTTAAGCAGGCTATTTATCAAATATCAAAGAAGGGGTCATAAGGCAACCAGAATACATACAGAAATGGCACCAAACATCACGAGACGAAAGCCATTTTTTTTTGTATTTTTTAGGGAAGGGTGTACAGGGTGTTCAGGGTCTCACTACTAGATTGGACTCATAGTGATCCACCTGTTTACAGCCTCCCAAGAGCTAGGATTACAAGCATGTGCTACTATGCCCAGTTATTTTGAATTGACTGATCAAATAAATATGATAGGAAATTCCTGGCCCTCAGTTTTTCTTTGAGATTATTGTTTGTTTAAATAGTCACTGGGTTACTTGCATATGACATGGAATGTGTAAGATAAATATAAGTATATAGCATGTAAGAGTCATATTTGATCTCTTCATTTTAAATGGTACAGATATTTTCTTAAGCAGACTAAGTAAGGAGACAGGGACTTAGCCATCTCAGTGGAGATGTGAGAGATTCCGAATGTTGATCTATAAAATCAGAGTAGTGATAGTACGCTTCACACATAATTCCTTTTTTTTTTATTTTAAAGAGAAAATAAAACAAATACAAATTTTTTTTAAAAAATAATAGGGCATTAACAATGGTTTATACATTATATATTGTTTTGTTCAATGTTCAATTGATTATAAGACATAGGCATAAGCTGGGCTTGGTGGCTCACACCTGTAATCCCAGCACTTGGGAGGCTGAGGCAGGAGGATTGGTATGAGTTTGAGACCAGCCTGGGCTACAAAAGTGAGCTCAAGGCCAGCCTGAACTGCGTAGTGAGACCCTGTCTCAAAAAGGCAGACAAAAAAAAGACATAGGCATGCAAGATTGATCAAACAATATAAGCACAAACCATTTCCTTCAGTGAACTAAAAGAAATTAGTAATGTAACTGGGCTATCATGTGTGTGGATAAAAACTGCTTTATTTTTATTTTCCTTTCCCCAAATTTCAATTGTTCTTTCCTTTGGGATATTTCTTTCCTTTTCACAATATGCATTGTAGACTTTAGATCTTGTTTACTCTTTCTGGTCTTTCATGAGGGAAACATTATGTTGTTTACACATATGGGCCTGGTTTATTTCACTTATGAGCATGGGCTATAATTGCATTTATTTACCTATAAAAGCTTCAAGCTTATCTATCCTCCTTTACAGCTGTTATACTCCATTGATTAAAAATACCACTTCATTTTCATCTGTTCCTTAATTGATAGGCACTTGGGTTGTTTTCAAAATTTAGCTATTAAAAAATTGTGTACTACAAACATGACTGCATATATTGCTGTGTTATGATGCTTTCAATTCTTCTGGGCAAATACCCAGGAAGGGAACAGTTGAGTCAAATGGGACTTGTCATCCTAGTACCTCAAATATTCTTAGGGAAAGTACATGACATCATGGATATAAAGTGCTTAGGATGGTATAAGTATAATAAGTATTCAGTAAGTGTTATCTTTCATTATTCTTATTATTATGAGGTCCTGCACAATATGCTGAAAGTGTGAGACAGAAGCCACAGATGCGTGGAATATTTTGGAGGGGATAAAATTTGAGCTTTATCTGACTTATGAATATATGCTTATCGTGAAAAGACAGAAGAGACTCAAAGCTAATGAATTATAAATTATAATTTTCAAAATATTTTCAACTGCTAATTGAGTTTAAAACCACTTATCTTTTCTCTGCACAGTATCAAAAGTAACTAAACGGCAGATGTGACACTAAAAAAACTCAGGATTATCTTAGTAGTTAAGGGCAAATCACTTAAAATATCTGTAACTGAAGTGAAGGAATTTCCTTCCTCTCTTGCCAAGGTATTGTGAGGAAGAGCTCTATTTAGAACAAGTTTCTTCCAAAATTAAAAATGACTCCCATGAGAATGTTCACTGCCAATATGAAGCTGTACAAGTCATTTCTGTTTCACTGAGGAGCTACTAGCATTCAGAATTAATTCAGTTGAAATCAGAGAACAGAGAAAGCTGTTGGGAATGATCTTGTTGCAGTAGCAGTGTGCAATATTTTTCCTGCCAAGCTGAACCAACAAAAGCAGCCCAAGAATAATTCCACAGGTACCAGCTGAATGTGCTTTCCATAAATGTCATCAGAATTTTAAACAACTCCAAAATATACACACATGAGGAGACTTGTACTTGGTGTACTGCAGTCATTAATTTAGTTGTGGATTTATATTTGGAGCCTGTGGTCCAACCAGAGCTGTTTCATCAAGACTTGTTTTTTGGCAGTTGTGACTGGTCTTTCTCCCTGTTTCAACAGGTAGATCAAACAGTGAATCAAATGTTAAGTATTTTCTGTAGGAGGGAATGTTGTTCACGTCCCAGTTCCTAGTGGGCTATTGATGGCATATAAATAATTCTTTTGATGAGGTATGTTTTTAGTGCCAACTTCAGTAACAAGGAAGTCTGACATTTTTAAGATCTTGTTTCTTCACAAAAATTATTGCTTGTCATATCATACAAAGTACATGAACATAGTCTAAGTAAAAGTAAGAGAGAATAAGTAACTCAGCCTACTGAGGGCACTGAGCACTAACAGTGGGTACATGAGAGGCTTCTGATGTCACCTCCTTTTTCCAAATATATAGGAGTGTGCAAAGCTGGCAACCAAGTGTCCATGCAGCCGGCCAGGGTCAATCCATAAATGGGTATGAAGTGTGGCTGTGGATGAAAACATATCAACCAGTAGGAACTGATTCAATTTTATTTGTAGAATCTTACTGTATGCAAGAAATGTCATACCTCATCATAGTCACCAAGCTCCAATTTTGCTCTCATCTGTACTCTTCCCAGTCAGATGCGGGCTTTGTCTTGTGTCTTAGTTTGCACCCACATCCCAGGCAGGACTAACAGACTCTTTTGTTTGATACTACAATCTTGACCAGGGCCCTGGCCACTACTTAAACCAGGTTAACCCTTTTCTCCTTAGAGCAGATATCTGTGCTCCTTCCCACAGCTCCTGGTAGGGTCTTGTACCCATGAAGTTCTCTTGCCCGGTGCCACACTTGCTGAGGATCCATCACTTAGTCTCATGTGCCTGTAGTACACACATTAACTCAACCAGAGACAACAAATATGCCTAGTTTAGCCATGAGATCCCTGCTCCTCTTGCCTCCATTTTGAATGAATTCCTTCAATAAAATAATTTGCAAAGGTCATTTTGTTTTGCTTCTAAGGAAATCCTCTGAAGATAATTTTCTTTCTTCTTGGTACTCAGCTGCAATTCTAGACTACAGATCAAATATGAGTTAACCACCTCTCCTATCACCATGTAGGCCATAAAATCATCTCAGTATGGCATTACTTTCTGCAAAAACAATCACACTAAGACTCATTCTGATTCTTTTAGCCTCTAATCCTCATGATTTGCCACCAAATATCATCTATTTTTCCTATACTCGTGAAATTGCATGATAAAAGTTTTGTTGCATAAAATTGGAGTTATAGTGGGACTCTCAGGAACAGAATATACTGAGTCTCCAAAATTAGTTTATATTCTCATAGGTATCTCATAGAAAATAAATTATTTTGATAAAAATTAGTATTAATTCTCTATTCATTAGAGTGATGGGAGCTTGATTTCTATTTGGGTAGAACAGAAAAGTTAGTAAACAATTTACACTGTGAAATATCCTAAGACTTATGTGTTTTACATGTAATAAGAAATTTCACTCATTAAGCCACAAAGATGGCTGCTCTAGCCTCTAACTGGAGCATGGGCCAAAAATAATGAACTAGAGTGATAACATGAAGCATCTATAGGATAACTTCTGTTTTTTTTTTTTTTATTGTATGTGATCTTTGTTAGATTCCTTAAAATGCCTTCAAGACAAGTATATTTTGAGTAGATATGCTGTCAGCAAATTTTCTATTATTTATGAATAGCTAAGTATATCCTGTCAAAACACTCCTTAAAAATATTACACATTCTTTCAATCAAACTAAGAAAAACACAATCACTTGAAGAAAAGTTTGCCTATAGAATATTACACCCTTATGAATATAGTTTTAGGAAAACCATATGCAGTACTTAGTTCAACTTATCCCTTTTGATAAAATTTAGCTTATCAAAGACTTGAAAAATTTCAAGACTTTAAGGTCTCTTAGCATGTGTCTGGCTAACAACAGGTGTAAGCTATTCCCTTTGTTCTTGTTCCTCTCTATGATTTTCCATTAACTTTATATTACATTTGCCACTTGAGTTGCAATTGCTACACAATTACTTTTCATTGTTTACATTGAAAACAATCTTGGCTTCCTTTAAATTTTGAAACCATCCCAAAGCAATTAAGTATGTACAATGTATGAAGCTAGGAAGTCTTGCTTTCTATTTCATGTATGTTTTCTTCTCCTTTTTATGTTTCATTTAATCTGCTCCTCAGTCCTTTTTATGCTCCTCATTTTGATAATCAGTAATATGAGTATGTGAAATCAGCAATCCTGAGGGTATCTTGTAACTCTAGTGTACTATAATGCTACAGTTTCTTCTCATAGCCCTCCTTCTTTCCATTGGGTATCTAGATTTTCATGTATTAGTGTCTTCATGATGGTTATTCTCTCCAGCCAAAGATCTACTTCCTGAACTTTTTTTTTTCTTTCAACTCATCTTTTGCATAGGGAGTGTCCACATATTCACCAAGGTTCTTTGCTCTGCTGACAAAAAATCAGTGTAGAAAGTGCCTTGGCAACTCAACGAAGAATCAGACCGCTGTCCTGAATGTTATTAATTACCTCTGGCTCCATAGCAAATGGTGCACACTTCCTGCTTCTCAGGTGTGTAATGGAATTAATAATGTCTTTTTCTCCATATGAAATATGAGGGTTAGTATGATGAGATCCAAGAGTGAGTGTGAAGTGTTATGTATATTGTGATAATTGAACACATTAGCGTGGGCTGCAGTGTAATCTGTTGTAGGTAACTCATGCTCTTTTTAATAAGGCTTTCAGAGGCAAATTCCTTAATCAAAAGCAGATCTTGTGAATGCTTAATCAATTTAGTAGGATAAGGTGGGGTAAAAAGAGGAGCCTCATGATCTCTCTCCAATTGTACCTTAATGTATGGTTTGGGGGGTAAAAATAATTAGAATTTCTTTAAATTTATGTCTTTCACAACCAAACTGCTGCTGGTATACTTTAAATTATAAAGTCCATTCAGTATGCAAGTGCGGCACATCAGTTGGATGGATTTTTTGGTTGGCACAGTTCTAGAAACTGGGATGAAAAAGATGGGCACTTAGCACTAATCCTGTAGGATTATGTCTCACAATGCACAGTGATCGTGAGGAACGGAATATTGGGAATTAAAGATAATCCCAGCTTAAGGTGACATAATGAAGGCTTTGATACTTCTGAAAAACTGCCTAAAACTAAGATTCGATGAATGTAATGGATCAATCTTAGACACAACATTAGACTCTCTCATCCTCAAATTTTTATTGGGGTAGAGCAACAGAAGCATGTTCAAGCAAATGAATGGAGACGTTGCTGAAGTGTAGCCAGTCCTGCCATTCAACTTCAGTACCTCAGTTTCTTTCTTCCTTTTTTTTAAAGGATTTTTTTTTAATTTTATTTTTTATTTTTTCCTGTTTCAGAACTTTTGTTTGTTTATTTATTTATTTTTATGGCTGGCTCAGCCTGCCCCGAGGGCAGGGCTGGCGCAGCATGTGGTGCCGGGGATTGAACCGTGGTCCCTGCAGCCACCTAAGCTTTCCTAAGCAGGCGCTTTAGACCACTGAGCCATCCTTCCAGGCCAGTACCTCAATTTCTTCACTTGGAAAATTAAGATAAGCTAAGCAACCTGTTTGCTTAGAAGTTTGAATGAGAAGATTTATATAAAGTTAGCTTGTATAAATTTACCACAAATGCAAATGATATTTTCTGATTTGTTAAGACATCAAATGTCTGGGTTTTTTTTTTTTAATATATTTACATCTTTTGATTCTATAAACTGTATGTAATATATTCTCTATAATTCCATAAGCATTCATAAAAGATATATGATTTTTGCATTCAAGCATTCTAGCTTTATACTGTAAAGATAAACGTTCTGTTTCTTCTCCCTTACACTAAATAGTTAATTGATATCATTAAATTTTACTATTTTGAATGTTTTAAATACAAATTACTACAATTTTATTTCCCTAGTTTTAGACATTGAGGTCTATAAAAACTGAATTTATTGTCTACCAAATATCTTGTACACATAGGAAAATTTCCATTTTCTTTAATAAATGGGACGAGAGTCTGTCTGCTAAGCTAGGCTATGTATTAAGACAGAATGAATGATCGAAAAAGTGAATTAACATTTTCCTGTAATTGCTTGTTCTGTGATTACATAAATAATTTCATTTCTATGGGTTTCACTTTCACAGTAAAACCAGGAAGGTTACACTCACCTTGCATATTTCATAAAATTATTCAGCCACTGTTAATAACTTTAGGTAATGAATAATATAATACCAATACAAAGATTTAAAACTTAATGGTATATATGATATTACTAGTTGCCTTCACTAAGTTGTAGTTATCAAATGTAACCTTCGTGATCCCTATAATAGCTGAGTGTAACCTGTTATTATTTACATGATACTTTTTCTCAACCTTATATTTTTGCCATTACTAATTTATTTGAAAGGAAAATTTATATTACTTTTTTTTTTTTTTGTCTTTTTGAGACAGTGTCTCACTTTGCAGTTCAGGCTGGCCTTGAGCTCACTTTCTGCAGCCCAGGCTGGTCTCAAACTCACACCAATCCTCCTGCCTCAGCCTTCCAAATTCTGGAATTACAGGCATGTGCCACCATGCCCAGCTTACTTTTTTTTTATGGCCAACTCAGTCTGTCCTGGGGGTGGGGCTGGCACAGCAAGTGGTGCTGGGAATTGAAACCATAGTCCTTAAGGTTACCTAAGCTTGTCTAAACAGATGCTTTAGACAGCTGAGCCATCTCACCGGCCCCATCTCACTTTTTGAAATGCAAAATAAATGTCACTTTGAAACGTTCAAGATAACTTTAAAAATAAACTCAATAAAAGTAATGTCACCAAATTCTCCCTGAAGGCCGCTGCCTTCCTTGCCTCTTATCTGCTCGCTTTGATAAAATCATAGATGAATGGCTGTTGCAAAGGCATTAAAAGTCATACTAGCTTCACAATAAGGCTCTCCATGTGATGTAAATCAGAAATACTGAGTAATATTTTAGAAGACAAACCCTCACTATGCCATACTCTGCTATTTCTTAAATTATTCAAAATCATTTGGTCTACCATCTGCCAGACATGCCTTCCACTTCAGGGAAAACTGATGTGGCTGGAAGCGCAATGGGCCAGGAGTCTATGGTCTACTTCAAACCTCAGCATGTCACCAATACCCATGAAACTTGCTTCCTAATTTCAAGTAGGGATGTTAAAATTAACGTTCTTCTAATATAATATTTCTAGGGTCCCCAACCTGAAATTTTCTTCAGTCTACTCAATTATGTATTCATAATAATATCAACTCATATATTAAATATCTGATATCTATTATTTTCATTTCTAGAAAAAAATCACCTTTTTCATTACAATAATCTCTTTATAGGGTCACGTGATACCCTTTGACATCACCAGTATAAGAGATAGCCAAGCTTATGAATAAATCAGAAAAATCATCTTAACACTACGTATAATAGATGATATGTAATAGAGTATGAGAAATTATCAGATATTCATGGTTAACAGGCTACCCTGATCTCCTCTGCTGAACTGCTACAGAGACGCCTTGATTGCTAGTGTGCTTTTACAAAGGAAAAAAAAATAGATTACCTAATGTCCAACAAGCTCTTTGCAAGCACACCCGAATAAATACAGTGTCAGATGAGTTTAGGAGACCATTAGTCTTATAATTGATGGGTTTTCAGTGATTTAATGATTACTTGAAACTCAGGCCTTAATAATGTCCTCTCCTCTATAAAGCAGGTAATTTAAATTGGTGGGTGACACCGCCCTGTGCTTCTCACTGCACATTTTAGGCTTTGGCTTGCTTAAGACTATCATTGCCAATGTGTATTCATATACATATATTATAGGTTTCTACAAAGTATATAAAGCTTTCCTAAATTTCTTTCAATTAGCATTTTCATGTGTGCTTTTATGAAATATATGTTCTTATAAAACCAGTGACTGTATATTTAACTCTATTTTTCCATCGACTGTATAATCAGATGATGAATGTGAATCAAAACTTCCATATTTAAGACCTGATATTAGAAGTACATGCTGGAAGAATGACCAGTAATTAAAATGGGGAAGTCCGCCCTGAGATCCTTCGTAGGCCCTTGGGTAGGCTTATTAATATTTGTCAACGTGATTTTATCACACTGCTATCCCTGTTCTAAAGTTTTTCACCTCCCTGTTATGCTTTAATGCTTTATTAACACTTGGCTTCCCTCTCCCTTAGAGTGGTAGTGCCTATCCCAAAAGCTGGTAACACATATCACTACTAGATTTTTACCTTGCCTGCTACCCTCCTGTTGCTGCTTTTAAGTCAAAGGCATATCCCACTAGAGGGTCTCTACAATCAGTCAATAATTTTAAGCTCCTATCCAGCTCATTTAAGCTCCTGTCTTCTATATGCTATAAAAATGTATTACCACAAAGTAAAAATATAGTTGAAAAGGAAAATAAAAATAAGAAGAGGTATACAACTTGCTTCCTTGAAATTAAAACTTATCATTTTTAATCAGAAGTAATTCTCCGAGTAAGTCATCAATATGGATGTAAAGTAGCTATGGTTTCTTTCAGGGAGGGTAAATTAATTGAAAGTCTCAAGGACAAACATCAATAACAGCTTAAATAAACAGAATGTGTTGGGCTGAAATGTCACTCCATTTCAATTTCAACCTTCTGTGTGAATGGCTTCTGCCAATATGTGTTTTGAGCTTTGCAAGGCAAACATAGAATAAATTATTCATTGTTTTTTTAAGCCATCAACTGGTAATCAGTATAACTTATCATCACTACACTGGTTAAAGCCAAATATTAGTCTATCCTCATAAATAACATCAAACTAGCCTGCATTTCAGTAAAATAAATATGACTGCAAGGTAAAGTACATTTAGTATTGGATATGTATTTCTCGCTCCTTCTCTCTCTTTCTCTCTCTCTCTCTCTCTCTCTCTCTCTCTCTCTCTCTCTCTCTCTCTCTCTCCCCGCCCCTAGCTCTAGCATCTATATTAAGTTCTATCACCTCTGACATCACTAACTCTTTTCTAGGATCAGTTTGTTCAGTGCTAACAAGCACTTTGCGTAGCACTTGGCACAAGATAGGACTTTTTATCATGGATAGTCTGGTTTCCTTTGGGTTTTCCATGACTACTTACTTACTTAATTGTTTCTGAGTTTCTCATCTCTCATTGCTGTTTCAGGTTCTGTGTAATTTAGAATGGATGATAAATAGCATAGCTCAGTCCCCAGAGTCTTCTAAAAAAACTCTAAAAAATAAGAAAGGCCTCGAAACCCTCCCATTATCCACCTTTGAATTCAACTGTACACTTGGTATAAATTAATGTCTTGGCTCCCTTGATTATTGTTTCTAAATTAGTCCATTAAAAATCACCTTTCTCTATCCAAAAAGCTATTAGACTGAAGCTGAAAATGGGGGCAGCTGCAATAAACATCTAAGGACTATGCAAGCACAGGCAGGTTATTTAACCTTAATCTGTGTTCAGTTAAGAATTTATTAGTTTATTACTTAATTTTCAATAAGACACATTTTATGTTTTAGATTTAAAATGTTCCTCTAAAGTCTCATAGAAGTTTAGCAGGACTCTAAAAGTAAAAATTACAAGGGCTGAGGTATAGTTCAGTGTGCCAATGTTGGATTTAATCCCTGGTATAGAAAAAAAAGTCTTATGTGTTGAAAGGTGGGATTTTTGAAAAACGATGGACTCATGAAGGCTCCAACTTTATTAATAGACCAATTCTCTGATATCTAATTTGTTAACACTCCTCAGGGAGTAGGGGTGTCATAGAAACTCAGGAGGTAGGGCACAGATGCAGGCCATAAATCATGGGGTTACAAGCTTGAGGACTACATCCTCTGTATCTCGTGTCTGTCTCTTTCTTGCTCTCAGTCTCTCTTCTTATATTCTGGGCTGCTGTTTGGTGAGCAACTCTCCTCTTCTCTAGCTTTCTCTCATGATGCTCTACCCTAATGTTTCTACCCAGAAAAAAAGAGCCAATATATCATGGGTCCAAACCTCTGAAGCCATGATTCAAAATGAATCTTTCCACCTTTAAGTTCTTTTTCTCTGACATTTTGTCACAATGATGAACACTTAACACTGCTTATCTAATTTATCCTTAGTTGCCGCATCTCGCAAATGAAGTGCTTGGGTTTGTCATTCATGGATAATCCTTAAAATTCCATATAGATCTAATGTTCATAATCATTGGCAGCATCTTATAGAAATTGTATCTCTGCAAGTTTGCCAGCTAAATGCATATTATTTTTATTTAGCATAGTATTACAACTTTCAGATGATGAATTTATAGTACATACTTGATTCTACTTTAAATTTACTGATTTTGCCTATATTTTAAATCTTCAAAGCATTCTTATTGTCTCAAAACAAGTGAAAATAAGAACGGTAAATAAAAAATTCATTTTGTATTGATGTGACACTTAATTTCTAGGTTTATCAATTCACAGAGTACCCATGGCAATAAAAGCACTTTTCATGGGCAAATGACACAGAATTTGAAAGCAGTATATTGAACCAGGGTGAACAACGTAGTTACAGCAGCAGGCTCTTTGTAAAGGAGAAAAAAAGGAAAGAGGAAAAGAAAAATAAGTTTCACTTCTCAGGAGACCTTGTTTTTCTGGGAAAGGAAAGAATATATTGAATTATTTTAGTTGCTACATAAAGTTTAAAAACCTCTTCTGTTAGAACAATAAGAATTTGAAACACAATTTCTCATGATTCTCAGAATAAGGTCGTCTACACAGTTGTTTTACTTGTCTCATAAGGAGTCACTCATGTGACTAATGGTTCCAGTCACATGATTCTAGTCATTCAGAAAAAGCTTTATTAATGTACAGCTATGGATGCTGACTATGCCATCAACGACAGATGGTTTTTGCGTTTGCATCCCAGTAATTCAAGGTCCAGAAGCATGAATGTAGAAGCTTCCATGCCCCTTCAGGCCTATGCTGAATCTGCAGTGCTACTGAACCAGATGGAGGTCACATCTGACCTTTTGGTTAAGATACGGCCAGAGGTGGTTCCCGATAAGAGAAGTTAAAGAAATGGACATCACAAAACTCATTTGACCAGCAACCAAGCCCAGCATGTGAGTGAGACATCCCTGGGCCTGCCCAAAACTCATTCAACCAGCAACAGGCCCAGCATGTGACATAGACCACTCGGGACCCGCTGGAAACTCATTCAGCCAGCAACCAGACCCAATGTGTCCAGTGTGGAAAACTGCTGCAGAACTCCCTTCAGAGAGACTAGAGACAAGACCCACCCAGCTGATCCAGGAACAGAGCATCTTGCCAGAGTGTCACAGCAGGTTTGCCTCCAATGGCTGCAGCAGGAAGAAGTGGAGCTCAGAATCCAGACCCAAGCTACACCCATCTGGACAACATTGAACTTGGTAGATCCAGACCTGGTGCTAAGGTAAGAACTCTACCAAAGCTCTAAACCAAAAGTCAGAAGGTAGTGCTATACAAGATGACAAAGAGAAGGAGTGAAATGCACTCTCAGGCCCCAAGCCCATCCAGAAAAAATACAGGAGACAATAGCATGGAAGAAATTGGAAACCACGCACCTGAAATCTCTGAAGTAAAGAAACAACTGCAGAAATCAAATCAGATCAGAAATAACTTCTGAAGTAAAAAAAAGAAATAACACCTATAATAAAAGAAATACTAAGAGCTTCTGAAGACAATGATAAAAAATAGTGGATAGTAGAAAAATGATGGAATCCTTGAATGAGCAATACAGGAAAGTAATAGAATGTATGAGGCAGATTCAAAGTACTATACAGAAACTTAAAACCTCAAACACAAGCTGGCAAAACCGTTTAAATGAAAGTCAAAATAGACTTTCAGACCTTAAAGACACAATAGCAGCTAGTGAAGAGGTAAGAAAAGATCTCTTAAAAATAATTAGGATGCAGGAAAAAATAACTCAAAATCTGCAAGATGATGCAAGAATGAACAATGTAAGATTGATAGGCATCAATGAGAAAGAAGGAGTCTGTACAAATGATATAAAAAAGAATATGAGAAGTAATAGCAGAAAACTCCCCAAATACGGGGAAACAATTTGACATCTGAGTAACCAAAGCATATAGAACTCCAAATAACATCATCCCAATTAAAAGCCCATCCAAATATATAATAATCAAGATCCCAGAAATTCAGCACAGGAACAGTATGGTAAAAGCCACTAGAGAAAAGAAACAGATCACATTTAAATGAAAACCCATTAGAATAACAGCACATTTCTCTTTATAAACCATCAAGACAAGAAGAGCATAGAGCAAAGCACTTCAAGTCTTGCAAAAAAACAAATTTCAGCCAGGCTTCTATACCTTGCAAAATTCTTTCAAGTTCAGTGGAAAAGTGAAATGCTTCCATGCTTCCAGGACAAAGAACAACTGACGAATTTCATGAGGACAAAGCCAACTCTGCGTGGTTTACTAAAAGATAGTCTAGAGAAGGAACAAAATTATCACAACTTCATGAAGGAGAATAGAAAGAACCCACAAAATAGGGCAAATAAATAAACATGGCCAAAAAATAGGTATACAAAAGCAGTCTTTCAACTATTATTTTCATATACAGCAGCAGAATATGCCCATCAGCATATTTTACAAATGGACTTCTCCTGCACGCTGTGGGCCATGAATTCATCTGGGTCTACAGAGCGAATATCAAGGAAATAGCAGTAGCTCCATCCCATAAGTGACACCTGGCCACCAGTAAGCATCATGGACGCTGTCCATGTACATGACATACTAGGACTTTGTGTGATGTCCTATCCCCAGACTGTTAGAAGTTCTAGCCATATATTTTCCATTCCAGTATTTATGTTATGGTTTATTCTTAGTAATTCTTTACTAACATGGAAACTTTTTCTTAGTTGATATCTTTGTATGTATTAACCTATTCAAATACTATGCAAGCACTCTGATTTGATTACAGTTTCATACATATGATACACAATATTCTGGGCTCTAAGTCAGAATCATGATTTGAATTTTGGAATATTGTTTTGAAACATTTAATTTTAATAAAATAATATTTATTTAATTGTCTGAATATTGTTTAATTATAGAAAAAAGAAATGGACATAACTTTTTGATAAAAAGAAGATGAAATCACATTACAAAACAACTTGGAAAGAAACGCAACTCACTATGCCAGTGTATCATTTCCACACTGGCTATTAGATAAAATTTTAATTTTCATAATTGAAGTGCTATGCAAAAAGAGAGATCTTATAATGAGCTACACTCCAAATATTCATAGACTACTATGGAGAACTTTTTAAAGGTTATAATACTTTCCAGATTTTTGTAGGTCCTTAGACATTCATCTCTTAAAGATAAATTTATAGTCTATAGTAAATAGTAAATGAGTCTTTTGAATTTGAAATGAATCTTCTTTACTTTAGGCCTTTGTATTTTTTTCAGAAAAAAAAACAATTCAAAATATAATTCTTAAGGTATCTAAGGCATTCAAGTTAAAAAAATCAATCATTAGTATAGTCTTTTATACTGAAAGATATTTATTCAAAGGGTGAACATTTAGAGATAGAAAGTATTACTGCATTTTCAAAGGTAAGTTACAAGCACTTCAGCCAATGTGAACTCAGAACATTATTTATAAAGAGGTCAATGGGCAATGAAGTATCAGCAATAGGCCCACAAAACCAAGCTGATGCCTAGTATGGAGACTTGATGCAGGGGTATGCAGTGAACCTGAGTGCTCACATGCCTGCAAGATTATGCTACTCTTACATAGCTGATTCACCATTCTTGCTTATCCCACAGAGTTGTCTTGTGATCTTTCAGCTATGATATTCATTGCTACCAAAATGAAACTCTTGTTGGTTGATATACAGGGTCCAGGAGTCTATGGAGCGTGGTACCTCTGTACCTCTTCTGGTGTCTCCATAGAAGTGAGAATTCTGACCACTCTACACCTGCCAAATGCAGTGTCAAGGTGTTTGGCCTTTCATGTAAGTGGTGTCTATATGTCCACTCTTGTCACCATGGTTCAGGAACCATGTGTAGAAGTGGAAGGACATTGTTTGTCTATACATTGTGCCAAAAACTGTTTAACCAGGTTCTGTCTCTACTGACTATATTCACATGTCCTGTGAAATACTCCATACATTCTCTATGTGCCTTCAGTCTCAGTCTGCATTAATTCTTCTCATAGGAAGTATATTTAATCTATGACAATGGCTCAGTATGATCAAATGAGGCTGTTGTTCCTCTCAACCCTGTTTTCTCTCCACTCAAGCAAACCTACAAGGAACACACGCATTTCACCCCTCCAGGCAACTTTCTTCACTGGAAAAAAAAAAAACAAAACAGAGAGGCACAATTATTCACAAATAAAGAGACACTGCAGAAAGATAATTTGGCAGCTTCTCCAACTCAAAAAACTTTTCTTTCTTTCTTTCTTTCTTTCTTTTTTCTTTCTTTCCTTTCTTTCTTTCTTTCTTTCTTTCTTTCTTTCTTTCTTTCTTTCTTTCTTTCTTTCTTTCTTTCTTTCTTTCCTTTTTTCTTTTGTGATACCAAGGATAAAACTCAGGACCTTGCACTTGCCTGGTAGGCACGTAAGACATCGAGTTATCACTCCAGCTTCTCTAGCTCAAGGAACACATCAATAGGTCCTTGCAACTCAGGTTAGGTTCAGACAGAATTTCACACATAAGACAATAAAATATCTTTTAGGTTCGTACTTGGTTTGGGGGTTTCCCAGACAAGGACAACTGTTTGACTATCTAGTCTGAAACAATGTGACTAGTATTCTTACATTATACCCTTGTATTTTGGAACTTTCTTTTCGATGAACTTTTAAGAAGATTTTAAGGAAGCATTACAATATAGTGAGAAAACTTTAAACATGAGTTCAGATCATGTTATTGTTTCAAATTCAAAATCACGTTTTAAGCGTTGTTTTATTCACCTGGAAAAATGAGAATAAAAAGACTAATTGATACAAAAAAGCTAATATGATTTTGCAACTTGAGGTCATTCTTATGGCCTGAAAAATATAGTTCTGTTCTTGGTCATACATTAAAAATTAGTTTTTACTTGTTGTGCTATTATCAGGAAATAATAAAACAGTATTTTATTATTGTTTATTGTTAGAAGGAAAACAAGAAATATAAACTAGTATGAGATATGCTTACCATTAAAATCCTAGATTTTCTACCTTTAGGAAAACTTGAGGTATTGAGAATTTACTTAGTAAACATTTACTTTTTTTTTTTTTTTTGTCTTTTTGAGACAGGGTCTCACTATGCAGTCCAGGCTGGCCTTGAGCTCACTTGTGTAGCCCAGGCTGGTCTTGAACTCACACCAATCCTCCTTCTTCAGCCTCCCGAGTGCTGGGATTACAGGCGTGTGCTACCACGCCCAGCTAACATTTACTAAAATTAAGTAAGAAAATTTACAGTTCTAGATGCTGAGGACAGTGCTGAGAAACAGACTCTTGTAATCCCTGCCTTTTTGGAAGGGAGGTGAACCTTAGGCAAATGTCCCAGTGCACATGGGTGATTGAAACGGAAACATCTGAGTGAAACCAAATGGATTTAAGTAAGAATATGGAGAAGGAGGTCTCTTGAGGGAAGTAGCATTTGAATTGAGACCTGAAGAACACTAACGAGCAACATAACAATTGAGGTACTAGGTCGGAGGAGCAGTGTACACAAAATTTCTGGGGGAAAAAATCTGGGTTTCAAATAAAAAAAATAAAGAAGTGGCATAAGTGTGGCTGCAAAAGCAGGCAGAACCATGCAGGGCTAGACAAAGAACTTTTCTTCTGAAGATGGAGCTGTCAATTACTCCTGTGTATAGTACAAGGCAGGGAGTTGTCACTGCACTCCACGTTCACAAATAGCACATCAGCCACCATGCTAGCAACTGCTGTCTGCATCTAACACTGTGCCACTGGCCAAACCCTCACCTGTTTGCAAGGTTTCTAAGAATCTTCATAGCTATGATCTCTCCTAGTTATAGCCAGCGCGTACAGGGTCCAGGATCTGCTTACAGAAACAAGATATCTTGTATTTTGAGAGAGAGGAGCAGGCAAGACGATTGCCTCCATGAAAACTTTCCTGGACCTTGATTTCTTTGCCTGTGTGCAAACCAATTACTCCATCTGCTTTTTAAGCTCTTTTTAACTGCCAATTCCCAGGCTTCTTTCAATTTGTGTTTCTGGTAAGCTCATTGTCAGTCTTAGACTTTGTGTATAATCTGATCGCTTCAACTTTCCCTTTTGAAACACACAAAAAAAAATGTATGTATTTTGCCACAAAGCACAATAATTGACAGACAGCGGAAGAAAAGGAAAAATCTTAATCAACGTGATGTCGGTGCCTTTGCAGATCTCTTATCTACAGCCACTTGTATATTTCTGATGTGGTGAGTTGGGCCAATGAACTGTCCTTGTGTGTTGTAATATGGGGTCAGTTTGCAATTCTCTTTCCTTGTTCCAGTGAATCTCATTCACCCATAGGCAGCCTTTTAATAATAGCACATGGATTTATCTATTGGGAAAGACTGGTTTACCAAAGATCTGGTGTTCTGATCCAGCCCCTCCTCAAATAAACTATTTCTTCTTTCCACTGTTAACGTAGTAATTTCTACTGTTCAGGCTTCACAGAGTTTGGGTGAGGGGTACATAAAGGTACATAGCTCTACCAATCTATGTTTCAAGAACACATCAATGGCAATTTATGTGACAATTCTTCTTTTATGTGACAATTCTGAACATTTTAATGTGAAAGAGACAAAAGAAATGTATTAAGGATACAAATATTATTTGTAATCTAAGCAATCCTTTAATAATAAGATGTGTGTTCTATTTTGTCCACTGGAGATAAAAGAATTATTAGCATTTGTAATATGTTTAGTTTTTGTTGTATCACTACTATCTGGGAAGTTACCAGAAAGTATATGTGAAATAGAGTATGATTAAAAAAAACGACTGCACTAGTGATTATATTTTAGGAAAAAGTTTAGCTTCTTTCAACAAAAATGAGGGTGATTGAAAATGTCTTGTTTGTTATTATATTATTTGAACATAACGGATTTAGGACAGAAACCATATTCATCCCTCTGATGAACCTAGAATATGATTTCTGGCTAATATCTTTTTAGTTCTGTCATCTTCAAAACTGGTCTTCTTTCACTAGACTTTCCTATTACAAAATTATTAATGTGATCAAACTTTTTAGGTGGATATAAAAATGACTGTTATGATTGGGGAAGTTATTAACACCACACATGACCTGTTGGATGGACAGGAAATAAAAAATAAGTTGTTTACTTTTATATCCTCTTGGCAAAGGAGTTTGAATCACATGCTATTAATTTTGTGAAATAGAAAATGTCTAATACAGGGGCCTGGTGGGATGGCTCCGTGGTCTAAAGCGCTTGCTTGGGAAAGCTTGGGTGGCTTCAGGGTCCGCGGTTTGATCCCCGGCACCACATGCTGCGCCAGCCCTGCCCTCGTGGAGGGCTGAGCCGGCCATAAAAATGAGTGAATAAACAAATAAAGGTTCTGAAACAAGAAAAAAATAAATAAATACAATAAAAAATCTTAAAAAAAAAAGAAAATGTCTAATACAATCCATTGTAACTACAATAACCTTACATCTCATACTGTCTATTTCAGATGACAAAATTATTTAAAAATTGTTTTACAAAGTCATTTTATAGTGCTTCTTTTTAGTTATCTGAATGTTCAAACCAAAAATTACATAAAAGTGAAATTTGATGGTGTGAAGTGAAGGAAGAAATTTGGATGAAAATCAGCCAAACAGTGGAGTGAGATTTTGTGAATTCCAGTGCCCCCAAAGTGATGGAAGTCTGGTCAGGTGTAGGGAACAGGTACACCTAGTTGAGGCTCTGGGGGTTCCCATACAGATGTAGTAGAAGTAGGGCAAGTGCAACAGCATCATGTATATACAGCAAACATACTAGTGATTCTATAGTTCCCATGAAAGGAGCAGAACAGAAGAAGAGAAAAAGCACTGTGCTTGGTACAGAAGGGGTCCAACCAGGGAGCCTAGTCCTGTGTATGTATGAGGACTTCATGAGGTGGGACTGGGGAGATAACTCAGTAGAATAAGTGCTTGCCTGGTAAGCATGAGGTCCTGAGTTCAATCCCCAGTACCACTAGAGAGAGGGGTGGGGAGGGAGGGACAGAGGGAGAGAGGGAGAGAGAGAGAGAACTTCACGAAGAGGTGATTGGTATCCTGAGCATGCAGATGGGAATCAAGTGTCACTGGAACATGATGGCAGTACTGAATGCTGTACCATTTGTACCTACAGGCTGGGGAGGGCTGGGGGAAACAGCTGTGACACTTATGACTCATGAGATTGATAAACTGATTCTTGATTCATACTGATATTTTCATCTTCACATTCTTCTTACACTCATCATCTGTCACTGCTGACTTAGTCTCTCTCAAAATATCACATATGTGGATTTTAATGTGTTCTTTGCAAATTGTGCTTATTCTTCAATGGAGGTGACTATTATCCTTGATAATTTAATGAAGACTTTCATTCCAAAGATTAATCATAGGCATCAGATTCTATGAGATGTGGTTGGTCCTCACCTGCGATTTAAATGAGGCTCATTATATTAACTTAAACTTTCATCTTGGAGAAAAAAAAATTACCTATCTGATTAGACTAACCATATGTTTGAGAAGCAATGAAAAATCTTTCCAAATAACAACTGCTTAGAGTATAATAATGACAAATATTTCACTTGGCTTATTGAGCCCATCATCATTCTATTTAAAGGACTTTCATCATGGAGTCACAGAGCTGGAAAGATCCATCCATATGTCACATGGGCTGTCCTTCTGTTTCCACACAGACGGTGTCTAGCAGACTTTAATACATCTTCAGGAATCTCTTCCTTTTGTACTTGTGCCAAATTTGAATATAAAACTTTCTATACATGGAGAAAAATCACAGATTTCAAAGTTCAGTGATACTTTGATATTCTAGCAGTCATTTTGCTATTCCATTATTGTCATTTTTTTCTTTCTGGTGATTAAAATGTAACTATAAGCTAAGAAAGTAATGAGACAGGCCAAACTATGAAGGACAGTGCACTGGAAACCAGACATAGCTACAACTCGAGATAGAATAGCCTACTGTAAAACAAAGAATCAGTACTTTTCTAAAGGGAACATGGGCAGTGTAAAAATAAAAGTAATAGTATTAAAAGTCAGATTATGGTAAATTGGTTTGATAGACTAATTACCTAGACATGCCCTTGTCCTAATCCCCAGTACCTGCAAATACATTATTACATATGCAAAAAGAAACTTTATGGATGTGATTAATATAAAGGCCTCAAGAGAGGGAAACTGTGCCTACTCAGTAGGTGCAATCTAAGTACACAGGTGCTTAAAGATGGAGACTTCTTCCTGAGTGCAATAAAAAGGAACATAATTAAATGTAGAGGGAGTCTTAGGAGTTAGCACGATGCACGAATAGGCACAGAGATGCAGCAACATAGGCTTAGAACATGGAAGACTTCTTGTTGATCCAAGAATGTGGAGAGTCACTACAAACTCACAGGAGCAAGGGCTCAGTTTGTCTCTTAGAGCCTCCAGAGAAGAACGTGACTCTGCTGACGCCTGGATTGTACCCCAGTGACACTTGTGCAGATTCAACCCACAGAAACAAATGCAACAGAACCGTGTCAGTGACTTAGTAAGTCACTAAGTCATGCTCATCTCTTGTGGTGGCAAGAACACATTTCTCCCATCTTTTACCCTTAGCTGACAACATTTTGTTCTTATAGTAAAACCTAGAGACGGTCTATGAAAATGAAAATTAGATCATGTTTCTGTTCTATTTATAAGCTTCTTCCAACTTCTCATCTCACTTAGAATATAACTGTAAGCTTCCTAACAGCTTCCACGGCCCCCCTACCTGTATCTCTGTTTCCTAAGAACTTCCATGGCCCTCTCCCTTTCTTCTTACTGAGTAAGACCCACCTTCTTTCTTCATAGCAATCACTAGGCCTTACAAGACATATTTAGGTTCTTTACACATGGAAAGATCTGTACCAAAGGAGATGTGCAGTTCTTTTCTATATCATTTTGTGACTTTACTCCAATAATATCCAATCTAGGGAAACTTCCAGCACTGCTAATAAAGCTCTATGCTAAATAAGACAGAGGAGTGGGGAGAGGAGATATAAAAGAATTAGGGTGAGTCAGTTACTTGTATGAACTGCTTGCCATAAACATAGTCCTTATGTACCACAAATATGTACAAATAAAAATTTCCTTGCTCATACTCTTAGTATTTCCACATCCTGTTTTCACTTTATTTTGGGTCAAAATACATTTTACCACAATACATGTGTTTTACTTATTTATGTTGTTTATTATCATTTTCCCTTCTTTTGATGTAATACCCGCTAGGACACAGAGTTTGGTGTTTCTTATATTCATTTCTGATTCTCTGAGCATGTGGTACTTCATTTGTACTTATTGAATAAGTGGAATAATACAGTATGAGAATGAAAAGAGACAATAACCTTTGATATTTATTTTCTTGATGCCGTAATGTTATTTGTTTTCTATCTGATTTAAATGTAACTCCTGTAAAAATAACAAAGAGCTCTCAACACAAAGCAACAATTTTGTAGTTCATCAAGAAAACGTGACTGGTCCTTCACTAGCCAGTCCCTTTCCCCTACACTCCTCACCAGTCAGTATGTGAATAGCATGGGCGCAGTTTCCTTGGCAGCATTTGTGTTGCTCTTTTCGCCTTGTCAGACTGCACCACACTTAGCTGTGCATGTGCTGCGCTGCCTCAACCCTATCTCAGATTGAATTCCATTGGGTAAAGGACTATAATTGATTGTTCTACCATGAACGATTATCAATATTATTTGAAATTAATTTATCAACACACACACACGAGAGCGAATTTCTTTCTTCCTTTTCCTTTTATATTCATTTCAAACTCATTAAAATTTACCAGGTTTTTCCTGGAGTTAAGTCTCCCTGCCTCACTTCAAGTCAATATGTGTATCATTTACTTTGGGATGTATCGATTCACTGTACCTAGTTTAAAGAGCTCATTACTGTGATGGCAGTTTCTCATGAAACTTTATAAGTGAATATTCTTATTCTCACCAAAGAATAACTGCATAGCTTTTTGGCATCTGATATTTGGAACTGTTTTCACCCCAGTTAAGAGATTCTTTATTGTTTGTTACTATTACTTTTCAAATAAGCCATCTGGGAATAATTATAATATAAATTGTATAATTCATAGCATGCAGTGTGATTAGATTTTTAAGTCAATATTAATGTCCATTATCTCATATGAATATGACAATAGTAAGATGCATGTAGGGTAAAATTTGCCACAATGACTCAGACTTATAAAATTGCCTAAGGTTAAATAATTGTCCAAAAATTGAAGTGGGAAGTAAGGTACTGTACTACTGTACTATATTATTATGCTTAGTATTGCTGTAGCAATCCAGGTTGCCTAATGAGCCATGTTATTATTCTATAATAACTACCTGAAGCTATCGTCTAGTATCACCTAGTAGCTGCTTTGCATCACTTTATTGCAGGAAAATTTAGCACTTTTGGAGCCCTTATTTAATCGTTGAGTAGGTCCTTCTATTAACTAGCTCTTATATGCAGGGGAAAATTTTAATTTCCAGTGCTTTCCTTCCACTGGTCACAGTTTGCTCTTTAACGTCCTCCTGGTGCACAATGTAGATGCCAATGTGGTCAGGCACAGCCAGATAACAGTCTCCTTCTTGGGTTTGTCGTTTTCATCATAGAAAAAAAGTACCCATAAGTTATGGAGCAGCTTTTATTAAATTACAGGAGAAAACAAACATCCAGACCCCAACAAGCCACTGTGTCTAGTGAGAAATAGGAATCCATTGTATGCCTTATGCTTGTCAGACATGAAAAGGTAAGAATACATATTGTAAGCAGTTATTTCCATCTCTCCAAAGATGTCAGTCATTCAAATGATGTTGGACTGTTTTATCACTCATATTTTGAATTCTTGCGGCCACACTGTGTAAATCTCCTGAAGGCAAGCTATATATTCTCATTAAAAGGGCTTTTATCAGGAGGAAGGAGTGTCCCCACAGGAATCCTCACAGTAAAGACTTTTCACTGGAGCAGGCCTCATGTCCTTACTTATAAATCCCATTGTATGGGGCTGAAGAGGATAGGCAGCCTAAGCCTCTTCCTGGTAAGCTCAAGAATTGGGGTTTAATCCCTGGCACCATATGCCATGCTGGCCCCAGAATCTGGGCACTTAGTGCCAGCCATGGAAATGGGGTGTGGTGGCATAGGCCTGTAAACCCAGCATTGGAAAGGTTGACACAGGAGGAGGATCACTACATCCTAGTGCATAGTGAGATCCTGTACCAAATAAATAAAATATTTTTAAAGAATATTTTTTAGGGTTGGCCAGGTAGCTCAGCAGACTAAAGCACCTGCTTTGGCAGAACGCAGTGGCTGGGGTTTGATCCCTGGCCTTCTGTGTTGTCCAAGCCCCTGGGGCGTGCTGAGAGGGTGATGGAGATTGGGTGTGGTGGCATGGACCTGTAATCCCAGGACTTGGGAGGTTGAAAACAGAATCACTGTGAGTCTGAGCTACGTAGTGAGACCCTGTACAACCTGTAGACCCTGTCCTAAATTCGCATATCTTTTATTGGGGTGGGGTGGGAGCTGGCAAGCAAACTTGGAACTTCGTACTTGTCAGGCAGGCACTGTGCCACTGAGCCACATTCTGGCTCCTTAGAAGGTCATCGTAACTTGCGGTCAGAGGGTTGTAGTTGCCATTGTATCTGTAACTGTGTCGCTCAGCACAAAAATAAATCTTATGCCAAGAAATAAAGTAATAACAACTTTTGATCAAATTTATTTCCTCGGGTCTGTTGTGCTCAGAACCCATGCTTGTCCTTTAAATGCTAGAAAACTGTCTTAGTTAGTCTTTGCTTCTTGCCTAGACAAATATCCAACACCCAAAATGGAGGAAGGAAAGGTTTATTTAGCTCACAGTTATGGGAGGTTTCAGTTCGTATTCAGCCGGCTCCAAAGCAAACTGGCACATGGTAGAGAGCACAATTCATGGTAGCAGAACAATTGCAACAGAGGCAACCAACCAACCAGGGCAACAGAGAGTGTCGGAGAGTCTCTGTCTCTCTTATGTTACATTCAGGCTCTCTGCCTCAGGCTGTCTGACTCAAGCCACACCCATAATCCTAACAGTATGCACAGGCAAACTCCCAGCAGTACTAAGACACATAGTCCCAGGGAACATGACATAGTCTAGAACTCTACTTGTTCCCACCCCATGACTGCATGAGGCTTTGGGGGGAAGACTAGACACAAAATAAAGCAAGAAGCAAACAATATTTGAGAACTGAGATTTTAGAGGTTCTTTCACTCATAATATTTGCATAAGAGTCTCCAAGGTTCTGCTAGATTTAGTGCAACAATGTTAGAAAGAATCACCCATGAATAGAGAAAAAAACATTATGTTTCTGCTACTGAGCCAAGAAGGAGACAGCTAGTGAGCATTAAATTCACTTTTGAAAAAAAAGCCAAGCAACATTTTCTTGTAAACAAGTTCCTTAAATATCTTATTTTGTGATTGCAGAAAAAATATTTTGTTGCAAATTTGGCTACATGATTTGGTTTAACAGTACTTGCATACTATTTTACTCTAGAAACTACATTGGGATTATTTTTAAAAAGAACATAATAAAGCAAAAGAATAGTACACATTTACTTACATTTTTACATTAGGGTTATGTGCTATAGTTTTCAAAGACTTAAACAGCTAAACAAAAGCTTATTTTGTTTTATGTTTTCAGGGAATGGGAGTTCACTTCTAATTAAAGGGCAATAAAAATCAAATAACTAGCAAGTTATTTCTTGAGGAAAATTTAAGCAAGTGTTTATTTAATAGCACCAAGGTAGGATTATGTTTAGTGCTTTGTGGTTTTCTGTGAAACTTTGTAATTTTACAGAGACCAGGAACCTAAAATCACTGCTACAGATTTGGGAATTGCTTTATTTCAAAAGGTTCTGTGGGGATTAAGGATCCAAGGTCTGAGCAGGAGACAGTTCAGGAAGCAGTCAGAGTTTTTGAAGAAAAGGAGCAATGTGTGGTCATTTTGGATAATGCTGTGAGTCTAAAGTGCTTTGATGTAACTAAGCTTGGGCATATTTTAAGGTTTGATACAATTTTATGTAGTATTATCCCTTATCTTTTACAAGTTTTTCCTGGTACTTAATATAGAATCAACTGTTACTGTCTCTGCTCCTAGACTGGTTAGTGAATTAAAAAATTTTTAGAGAATCAGTGGTGCTGCTTTTGTCAATATATGTTTTGGACATCAGGGTTGGAATGTTAAGGAAGAGAACCAATCAAAAATAATTAAAATGTAAGATGTGAGGTGAGATTAAAAAATAGCCCTATACTTATCTATGGTAATATCCACAAGAGGTTATCTCTACCCAAACATGAGAATCAAAGAGCCATTAAAAGGTAAAATTGGGGCTGGGGAGATAGCTCAGAGGCACAGATGCCTGCCTGGCAAGTGCAAGGTCCTGAGTTGGATCCCCAGTTCCGCAAAAAACAAAACACACACACACACACACACACACACACACACACACACACACACACACACAAACTTATTAAGCATGACAGAATAAATTTGCCCGCATAAAATTGAGAATAACCTGAGAATAGGATCTGGGAATAGGGCAATATGCCACATAAGGTATATATAATAGATGGACATTAGAAAGGCCCAAAGATCAAATTACAGTGAAATGGTATACAATTTCGTGCACCATGCTAAGAGGATTAGAGAGGATTCACTCCTCCATATAATAGAAGTGTTTTAGGTGCTCACATTTACTGTAGCCTGTCTGCAGTGATGTATTTCTGAGCTGGACTCTGTCCCACAATGTCTATAGCTAGTACATAGTGTATTCAATACCTTGGGTGTGGTCTAGGGTGGATATTCTAAGGCAGAGAGCCTGATAGGAATATAAAGAGAGACAGAGAGACAGACTAGAGCTGTTGCTCTCTGCTGCCCTGTTGGGTTGGCTGCCTCTGATGTCATTTTGTTGTTGTTCTGCCGCCATGAACTGCTGCTCCCTGTTGTGTGCCACTCAGCCTTGGGTCTAGCCGAGAATGGACTGAAACTTCCAGTAATTGTGAGGTAATAAACCTTTCCTTCCAGCCGGGCGTGGTGGCGCATGCCTGTAATCCCAGCACTCGGGAGGCTGAGGCAGGAGGATTGATGCGAGTTCGAGACCAGCCTGGGCCACAAAAGTGAGCTCAAGGCCAGCCTGAACTGCATAGCGAGACCCTGTCTCCAAAAGAAAAAATAAAAAATAAATAAATAAAATAAACCTTTCCTTCCTTCATTTTGAGTGTTGGGTATTTGTCCCAGCAACGAATAAAAAGTAACTAAGACAGACATTGGGGGGACAACTAGGCATGAACCATAACAAGTAGAATGAAGAAAAAAAAAAAAAATCACACCAGGCTAAAATGGTCTCTTCTGATCCCCATAATATGATTAGTATTTATTGTTTAACTTTGGCTTTCTCTAAGTGTTCACATGTGGAAGCCATTCCACACCACAGATGCCATGGCAATAAATATCAGAATAAGATGAAAATACATTTCTATTTAAGTACCAAAGCAGCCAGTCCAGCGATGTGAAAATATACAAGTGTAGAGTATTTTATACTCTGACTTTAAAATTTGTTCATTAGATGTGGGAATGCTTATTCAATTGGGGTATATTTACCTGGCAGGGGAGATACCATGATCACATGGGGCATAAAATGACAGGTGAATGCATGTTTCTTTGAAGTTAGGAATGCTTTTTCTTTCTTTCTTTTTTTTTTTTTTCCTAAAAAAATCACTTTCTTCAACTCTGACATGTTTCTCTACAAACACAGCTGAAGAACACTGTTCTTTGTAGGCTCAGATAAATTCCTGTCTCTCATTTCAAATAGCACAGAACCTGGTCTACTCTACAAACTCACAAAGGAAATGATCAAGAGTTGGGCAGCCTGGCATGTCATAACGTCCTGGCTGTGAAGGACAAAGTAACCACAGTGTCACAAGCCTTGCCAAGTTGCATTTATAAACAGATTAGGGTCAAAACAGGAAGGGAAATAAGGATTCACATTATGAGTTAATATTAAATATATTTTGCCTTTGTTTTGTGTTATTCATCCTGAAGCCACCAACAACAAAATAACCAAAGTGTTCATTCTCAAGTCTATACATCTGAAGAGCTGTTGATCTAAAAATGAACATAATTTTGCTCTTACTCTGAAGGAGTTTAAGAAGCTATTGTGGAAAAGTAAATGGACAAATACAGTGCAGTGTGAATGTACATTTAAGTGAACTATTCAGAAGAATGATCGTTGCAAAGATTTAAAATAAATAAGCACGATATATAAATGCCACAGTTTCTTCCTCTGTTGATGGACATATGAGCTGTTTCCAAAATTTAGCCATTAAAAGTTGTGCACTAAAAATGTGGATATGCATTGCATCACTGTAAAATGTTGTTTCAGTTCTTTCCATAAGATGCCAAGAAGGGTGATAGCTGCATTAAATGGAACTTGTTGTTTCAGGTTTTTGAAGAATTTCCCCACTGACTGTCCTGAGTGGTTATACATGTTTGTATTCCCACCAGCAGTGTAGAAGTGTTCCTTTATCCTGTAGCCTGTAAAGAATTTGTTGTTATTTGATTTCTTGACAATGGATATTCTTTGGGGGATAAAATAGTATCTCAGTATCATTTTCATATTTCTCTCTAATGGCCAGCAATGTCTTTTGCTTGTCTATATTTTTGAATGGGTATCTTATTAGGGGGTTCTCTACATGTTTTAAGTAGAAAGGAAGAAAGCTTCAGTCATGTGTAGGCAAATGGCTTCATTTTGAGATCACAGTGTTAAGTGATGCAAATCACACATAAGTTTAAAAGACAGCTAATAATAATTAGGGAGATCAAAGAGAAGGGGATCAAGAGATGGACAGAGGGGAAGAGAGGTGCAAGACATGAAAAAAAATAAGCGGTACCATGTACATGCCCTAACTACACACCAGGAATGTGCATGGCATAGACTGCAAATATGTACCCCATAAATGCAAGGGGATCAGAAGACTGGAGGAAGAGATAAGGAGGAAATGTAAAGGGGATGAGAAATCAGTTAAGATTTATTGTGTGCAGGTACCAAATCCATGCAATAAAGGTACACACATGTGATAATAAAAAAGAAAAGGAAAAGCAAAGCATTAACGGAACCTTAAATTGCCTAAAATAAAGAGCTAGGTTGTGTTGAGCAGTGAGGTCGTCCTAAAGGAAACACGTGCACAAGCAGAGGCTAAGGACTGCTTAGAGTCAAGGAAAATGAAGAGGTTATTGGACTCGTGTAGGTAAAGAATGATGGAGTAGTCATGTCATACTGGGGAGAACGGAATATAGCTAAAGAAGGCAGAGGAAAAAAGATTCAATGATCACCTACTTATGCGGGACAGAAGTGAAGGGTGATTTCCCATGAGGACAGCTGGTTAGTGGTTGTGCGTTCCTCAAGTTCTACAATATGAAGAATGAGGACATTAAACTGAGGCAATTTAGTCAGAGCTGGGAAAGACGAGAGGGGAGAAAATCAAATCTGAGAAATCAGTGGGTTGCTCAGTGAAGATTTTCAAGACATTGAATTTAAAGTAAATAGTTTATGTAAAAGTTATGTGTATGCAAATGAGGTAAGGAAAATACCTTACATTATTCATATCCTGGAATCTTTATTATTGCTGTCTTAATGGCACTGGTAAAAAAGAGAACTCTGGCTTCCGGAAACACAAAAAAGACTTCGTAACAAATGCTGGAATGCTTTTTCTTTCTTTCTTTCTTTTTTTTTTTTTTTTTTTCTTTTTGTCTTTTTGAGACAGGGTCTCATTATGCAGTGGAGGCTGGCCTTGAGCTCAGTGTTGTAGCCCAGGCTGGTCTCGAACTCGCACCAATCCTCCTGCCTCAGCCTCCCGAGTGCTGGGATTACAGGCATGAGCCACCACGCCCGGCTTGGAATGCTTTTTCAAATGGTAATTTTCTAGCAACATCTTGACAAACTGTAAAATAAGCCTTATTAAACCTCAAATTATTTTGTTAATTTATTATTTACGTCAATAGTTATATAATATTAAATTTCATATATAAACAACAATAATTTTGTTATTATATTACTTCTTTTTTCTACCAAAGATTATATCATAGTATGTGTGAGAAACTGTAGTTCTACAGCATCTTTTAAAGACTACAACATAGCGTAATATTGTAATATATCTATCGTGAACAGTATCTTAATTGTGCACATATTAATTTTGCAAGTGATTATGTAGGAAGTTTCTATTTCTGTTTTTATTTACTATACAATAAAGTATTTTAGTATCTGTGGATTTAAGAAATTCACTCGAAAAAAAAAAAAAGATATTCACTCGTAAGTGAAATATTAAATTGAGAAAATGCTATGTGATAACAAATATATGTACAAATATAACATAATGATGGTATACCTGGGTGTTTTGATTAAATGCTGTTTCTCTTGTAAAAAACAAACAAACAAACAAAAAAACATAGCTTAGATTCAGTGAAATTTAAATTATGTTTTATGTTTACATAAAAGTTAGTCAATGACAGAATAAATGAATATTTATTAAACTGAGTGAAGAATAATAAATAATAATACAGTATTTCAAAATGAAATTTTTAATATAATGAAAGGTTTCTGATATAATGAGGGCTTAAAACTTATAAAAAATTACTTTTGTAATGATGATGTTATTTTTTTTTCTTGCTTATTTTTTTAATAAAATAATTTCCTTTACTTTTAGGATAGAGGGATTGACCAAAAATAGCTTTTTTGCTCACAATTCTTTTTGGTTTTTTTTCCCTTCTTTTATTGTTTAAATTTAACAATGGTTATATTACATATTTTCATCATCGGATCAATTTAGATTAATACATATAGGTATATAAGATTGATCAAACAACTAAACATTAACCTTTCTAAATAAATAATTCAAGGAAATTTCTGACTCATAGTTATTCAATTTTAGGGTCAGAATTTGTCTGCAGTATAAAAATAAAAATTAAATTTGTTAAGACAACTGTATTCCAGAGACCATGATAAAAGTTTATATTTCATTTTCGTATTTCTTGGAATGGTCTATAAAATACAAAGTAATTGATTGCATCATGATTTGTGCATAATTTATATACAATAAAATTCTGTCCTTTTCTTTAGAAATCCTTTCTCCCTTTCATTATATAGTTCTGAAAGTTTTGACTAGATACAGTTATTTAACTACCACCATGAAGATGGAAAATAGAATATATTGTTCTAAAAATTTTTCCTATGCTCTTTTAATAGTTGAGATTTTAGGCAATCCTCAACCCTGGACATCTGGTACAATCTTGGGGGCCTATAAAATTTTCATCTAATGAAAGTACAAAAGTTATAGGCTTTTAAAGGCTCTCTACTTAACATAATGCATTTGAGATTCAGCCACATCATGTGAGTCCTGACTTTGTTCCTTTTGGTTAGTGAATTTTATACCTATTTTGGAATGTGTCAGAGATTATCATTTCCCTGTTAAAGAACATTTGAATGATCTTTTGATGATTACAGATGATGTGATAAACATTTTCGCACAAATTTTAGTGTGAAGATTTTCATTTGTTTAAGTATCTGAGAAAAGATCATTGGTCATATGACAAGTGTACATTTAGTTTTGCAAGAAAATATTTTTCTGAAATGGGTCTACCACCTTATAAGTAAATTTGAATCTTGAAAACTTTTGATGTTCTCAGTAAATTTTTCTTAGACAGTTAAAGTAAATACAAAATGTGATGAATAAAAACAAATTTATTTGTTTTGATTTGTGAAATTCTAGTACTCTTCTTTATTTTAGTGGAATTTCAAGTTTTTAGCCATTGTCAGCCTTAAGAACTTCTAAATTTTCCTCTGATATACAAACACTACTATAATTACTTTTCTCCACTTATGCTTGTGTTCAAAGTCACACTTTTCTCGCTAAATTTCTCACTGATTCTAGTGACAGAACCAGACATTTTCAGTCATTTATCTCCTGTCAATATTTAGCAACAACTTGAAGACATATTGAACTAATATTATTAGAATGTCACGTTTGTGCTCTAGCAAAATATTTATATTAAGTTTACTATATAATTACGTAAATTTTTATTATATATGAAAATTATAGACAATTTGCAATATAGTTTTGCTAATGAACTTTGAATGCTTTCCATAACATTAGATGGATCTGGGAGGAAATTACATCATGTTTAGTTTATTGTTAATTTTCACATGTTCTGTAAGCACCATCAACTCTTGTATGATTTATACTGACCTGTATCATCCAATCCATCTTCTTTTTACAATCTCTCTCTCTCTCTCTCTCTCTCTTGTTTTCTATAGTTGTTCAGTGTTTAGTCTTTAGTCTTTCACTGATAATATTAAGCAGGAATTATTATCTTTTTTTTAGTATTTTTTTATTTTTAAAATTTATTTATTTATTTTATATATTCTTTTTCTTGTTTCAGAACGTTTGTTTGTTTATTTATTTATTTTTATGGCCAGCTCAGCCTGCCCTGAGGGCAGGGCTGGTGTAGCATGTGGTGCCAGGGATCGAAATGCAGTCCCTGCAGCCACCTAAGCTTTCCTAAGCAGGCGCTTTAGACCACTGAGCCATCCTGCCGGGCCCAGGATTTAATATCTTATAATAAACCCTATGGAAGTTACTGTCAAAGTTTTACATTTAAGACATGTTCTGTGCAGTCATTTTTCATTGTTCAGTCCTATTCTGAGCATCTTTGTTTATCTTTCTTTGCCTGCTCTCTATTGTGCCATTGTGATTATTTGCTGCTTTAGTAAGAAAACACACTTCAATCAGAGTAGACTGAAAAAGAGCATCAATTGGGTTGTAAACTCTTTCACATCTGCTTTGAAGCACTGCTGTTTATTAGTTAAGGAGCATCTTCAGCACTTAATCCTCTTTCTTTTTTTAGTGTATCTTTTTCTTTTAATTTTTAAAATTTTATTAGTTGTAATGAGAAAGAAATGAGACAGTTTCAAAACATATTAATAGGACAGTTACAATAATTAATACATTGCATATTGTTGTCTTCATAGTAGTTGTTCAGAGTACAAGATGCAGATATGATATCTTTTCTAAACACTATCGGTACAAATCTTTCTTCTCATTGAACTAAGAGAAATTAGCTGCATATGTAGCCCTATAGTCAATAGTAGCAGCAGATTATCAGAAGAATTGGCAATGTCAGAAGTTGTTGATTTGGGCCTTTTAAAGCTCCGTATATTAATATGGGTTTATTTTTTATACCTTGTGGTTAGACTTTTCTGGTGGATGATTAAGACCAAGTTAAAGCAAGACCACTATGACAAAAAATGTAACTTTTGTGTTAACATGTAATCTTTTCAAAGATACCCATGGAATAGAGTCCACAAAATGCATACTCCCAAGAATGCCAGGCCATAAGGAATGTAGAACATTGCATACCTCTTTGCTCATGAGAATTACATTACACAGCTTACTATCATTATTATTTAGTAATGTACCTAGAATCCTAGATTCTCAGAATTAGAAAAAGTTTCTGGGTATCTTATTGCCTCTTTTCTCTTGGATTAATACCCAGATTCAACTTTCTGTCTCTCTCAACTGCTTCTGAACCTACTTACCTTATTCGAGAAAAAAAAATCTTATTTGTACTGCTGAGATTTTTTAAAAAATAATTTCATTCATCAGAATTTGGAAAATTCATAAAAACCAATGTCTTCATTTGTAAATCATTGTGTTCAGTGCAATAGTGACATTTTAGTGGCATTACTACTGTATAGTTATGTACTAGCTAAACAAAATATTAAACCCCTCTGCACCTCTGTTTATTTATCTTAAAATGGAACCAATAGTCCTGGTATAAAATATTAGTTAAATGAGTTAAGAGACATAAAAATCTTTAGAGCAGAGTTTAACATATGGTTATCTATTAGAGTTAGCTAATATTTGTGGGTTGGGGAGAAAATCCATCCAAAGGGAAAAAGAGTTTCAGGAATCTCACATATTCAAAGAATTTTTGAGCTTTAATTTAAAAAAATATTTATGTCACTATTCCATCCTATTTCTATTTTTTCTGCTTTTCAATAAAGAACTTAAATGACTACAAATTTCTAAGATATTAATTTTTTGATAATGTTGGCTTATCTTCAAGAATAACAGAGGAGGGCCCGGCAGGATGGCTCAGTGGTCTAAAGCACCTGCTTAGGAAAGTTTAGGCGGCTGCAGGGACCGCGGTTCGATCCCCGGCACCACATGCTGCTCCAGCCCTGCCCTGAGGGCAGGTTGAACTGGCCATAAAAATAAACAAACAAAAGTTCTAAAACAAGAAGAAAAATAAATAAAAAATTTTAAAAAGTTAAAAAAAAGAATAACAGAGGAACCTAAAAATTCATAAAAGCAGAATAAATGTTGAGTATTTTGATTAATAATAATTTGTTTCCTGAAAACTGACAATTATGTTTTAGTAACCCAATTCTCTCATTTCCAAGTGACATATATTGACTTTGGGCCTACTTCATAATTTTATAGTTTTACATTTACAGTGGATTTTATATCTTCTCCAAACTTACCTTGCCACAAGCAATGATCATAAGCCCTGCAGACAAATTTCAGAGATACTTGCAAATTAATTCTATGTAAGGTTAGGAGACCATTGAATATTTTAGAGCACACTTAGATCTCAGAACTCATTAGTGATAAGAATTAATACATCAAGGTTTATTTTCTAATTTTGGAATAATAAGTGGATCCATGAAATAAATAGAATTGATAGAAAAGAAACTGAAAAATCTTCTAGAGTTGATGTCTCATTGTTTTGTATTTAAGCAGCTTACACATTATATACTCACTTGGTAAATCTAATTTCTAAGCCCAGTTTTTGTAAGAATGTGAATAAATTTCTGCCTACAAATTTAAGTAGGCCATCTCTATCAATAATTATTAATCATAAAAATAACTAGAGTAATTTTATGCCTAATCAATTTTTAACAAATAGTCTATTTTTCCTTAATCAGGACATCACATCAACTGGTATGGTAGATATTATAATAATTGCTTATGGCTTTTATGAAGAACATTTTTATATTTGATCTATTTGTCTAAAATATTTTACTAATATTTTGAGATATATATTGTAGAGAGCTCATTGCAGGAAATTTACATATGCACATGTTGCATTTTAATTCCTCTTCATTTCCCCTTATCCCTAAAGAACACGATTAGTGAGTATTAATTTTCATTATGGAAAATAGTAAAATGACTACATAACTGCATCATAGCTATTACCTTAACAAGGTTGCATTTGGACAAATTTCTGGTGAAATAGATGAATTTCTAAGCTGGGACACTAAAATGGATCATGGAGAAAATAACATCATTCCCTGCAGAGTTCAAATTATCTACCTTTTCTATTATCTGGTAGGATTAGCTCGCTGCTGGAGAAAAGCTTGAGGGGCTTTTATACAATGCTTCCTTCCTGAGGTGCTGGGCATGAGGGAATTGTTTATGACATTGTGCAACTGGTTGTAAAGACTAGTTGTGAGATTCAAAATGAGAAAAAAAGTTAAAGGTCTTTGCTATACATTTATGAAGTCTTTTGCTAGGTTATGTTAATATTTTCAGGAGAGTTGTGATATAATAGTGTTTATTTTAAGATGGCTAATGGCGACTGTGGTTTGTAGGATGATTTAGAATAGAGAGACATTAAGATAAGTGACTGTTGAAGTCAGAGTTTGCAAGAGAATAGATTGAATGCAGGACACATAATTTATATGATTATTTTATAATACCCAAGAAAAATGTAGAGGAGTGCAAAGAGATCTGTTCAATCACTAGAGACACAAAGAATCCAGCTGAGGCCTTGAGGCCCATGGCAATGTCCTACACAAGTTCATTGAAAGACTTACAGCCCAAGGTAATGTCTTCCATGAGGCCATCTGGAGTCAAGGGTCCATGACAATGTCTCATGTAAGTCTGCATCAAGGCTCTTCTCTGGGAAAGCCGAAAGATCAGAGATGGAAGCTACAATGTCTGTGCCAGGGGGTTGAACGATCTGTGCCAGCAAGCTGAGTGATCTGCACTGGAGCCAGCAAGCAATGCGCAATGTAAGGACGCCATTTCCCCTAAAGAGAACTGCGGCCATTCACTGTGACAACAAGGACTCCAGCTCCTCTGATGATGAGAACAACTGAATGTACATCAGGAAAGCAAGTGCAGCAAGCTTCTCCTGCACATGCACACCATCAGTCAATAGCATGCCCTCTTCCTCACTAGTTTTCTTTTCTTTTTTTCTATTACTTTTTTTTCACTGCATTTAATAATAAAGAGCAATGTGACAGTTTCAAAGCACATTAGTAATACATTTCCAGTATTTGATACAATGCATATTGTTGTCCTCCTAGTAGTTATACAGAGCACAGGATGTAGACAAGATAATTTTTCTAATCACTATTGGTACAAAAAAATTCCTTGTCGGGAGCTGAGGAGACAGCTCTGTGACACAAGTGCCTGTCTGGCAAGTGCAAGGTCGTGAGTTCAAACCCTGGTTCTGAAAAAAAAATTCCTTGTCATTGAACTAAGAAAAAGTAGTATACATAATCCAGTGTTCCCAAATCACAGTGAGTTATTGGCAAAACTGGCAATGATGGAAGCTATTGATTTAAGCCTTTTACAGCTCAGTATACTAATCTAGCTTTCTTTTTTTTTTTTTTTGCCTTGTGGTTAAACTTTTCTGCTGGGTGGTTAAGAGCAAGTTAAAGCAAGACCTGTATAACAAAACATGGAACTTTTATATCTCCCATGGTCAGTCAAATCCCCTAAGGATTTACTTTGAAACCATGTACAGTGCATTGTAGAGCTGTTGTCAGTGTTAGTCATCTGGCTGAGTCAACTGCCAACAGTTTTCCTTTCATATTGTTGGCAACAATCCTCAGTTGGGCCTTTCACACCCAGAACTATGCTGACCCAGGTCAGCTGGGTGTTACAAGATGCTCATTTGTTAATCAACCACAATGACCAAATTAGAAGGCCATTCATAAAACACATTATTGGCTTGTGAATAAATCAGAAGGACAAGATAGGGTAAACAATAAGAAGGTAGATACTTTAAGCAATCATTGAAGTGTTTTCTAACACTGGCAACATTAGTTTGTAATATTTAAATAGGATTCAGTAATTGATTCAAGTATGAAGATCTGATAAAAATAATACTGATATAATCCATTCACAAAATTTTGTATGCTTCTGGCTGAAACCTTTAAATACCTGAACTTTATACAGGTCTTTGGGAGGAAAATACTAGATGAACTTGGGTAGCTGATTCATTTAGAGGAATGGTAATGCTACAATAAAAACAAGACTGCAAAAGATATGATGGAAGGCATTAATAAGTTTTAAGCTGTAAGATGAGGAAAATATAACGTTAGGTTTTGGTTATTTTGAATTTTAAAGCCTATAGTTTTCTATGGAGAGACATCTATCTAGATAAAAACCCGAGGTCCTATAGCTAATGAATATGGTATATTGGATACAATTTTGAGTATTAATATTTATACCCAAGCTGCATGGTGGGGCTAGAAAGTTTCTGATCTTTGTGAAACACTGAGTGTTTAGGGTGTTATGAGTTGAAATGGAACAGCAAGAAGCACCATAATAAGTGTTAGTACTGTAGTTAAATGAGGAAGCCAGAAATCAGTGGGCCAGTAGTGTAATAGTGATATCATACACTGAATCTCAGTAAAGCAGGAGACTGATCAGGAGATTAGAATGGAAAAAGGAAATCAGCTAGTTTAGGAACACATAGCAACTTAGGGAATCAGTAGATTGAGCTTAAGAGTTCTGGGCTATTTCTGAGAACACAGAAAGCTTTTGAATCTGAAGATATTAGATTAACTCTGACAGTATGAAATATTTACTGAAAGCATCAGCCCATCTTGCATCTTCATTATGTTCCTGTTTAATGTTTCCTTTAACAAGAATTCAAAAAAATCCTTTAAAATCTCAACAAATATTGTTACCCTAACCTATTTAATACTCAATAAATTCTTCTCCCATAAATGGATATAACTTCATTTCTCTGAATGTCATAAATGCTATCTTTTTTCTGTTAATTAAATTACAGCATAGTGGTAAACATAGTATAATGGAAGATATAATTGTATATCTTTTAAATAATGCTATTTTTGAATACTTGTCAAAAGAATCTCTCTCAGGATAGCACGATAGCTCAGTGGATTAAGAACCTGTTTAGGCAAAAGCAGGGACCGGGGTTCAATCTGGTATAGCCTGCTTCACCATCCCTGTCCCAGGGGCACTGAGCTATCCACAGACACCCGATGTGATAGCACATAGAATAAATATATATATATATATATATATATATATATATAATATATTATATATAACATATTATATATTATATATACACACAGTTTTTGTGTGATAAAGAGCAATATGTTAAAGAAGTTTATTTTCACGAGTTGCAATAAACCATAGAGGCATTTTTGGGCCAAAACACTGAAGATCTGTTTTTTTTAAGTCTGAAATACTTGTTTTGTCCATGGTTAGTGCCATCACATTAAGTTGTCACTATAGGAAAATATGTTCAGGTATTGATGAAAACAAGTTTGAGAAATGATACTATTTGACACAGAAAAAAAGTGAAAGTCTATTAGACACCATCAGTTTTGAAGTGAAATCTATAAGACAAAGCCAAATTAGTTTCTTAAAGACTCATTTGCCAAAATACGAAAGCATGTAAGGTTCAATTTATTCAATGAAAGTTTACTAAGCTCTCGCCATATGTCAGGGACTCTTTAACTTATATTTCTCCGAATAAGCTGTTTCCCTACGAGGCCTGTGAACTCAAATTATAATTGCAAATAAGGTTTACAATAAAAATATATTATAATATGAAGCAAAGATTTGGCTATGGAGTCTCTCACTGAAACTTGGCCAAAAGATTGTACTTCCAGTTGTTCTCCAAAAGAACATCAGAAAGGTTTAAGTAAGAACTGTTTGGAAATAAAAAGTCATTTCAGTACAGAGATGTTATTTCATAGCTCTTTTATTTAAAGTATGGGTCTGGGAGTTAAAGACAATTTTTTCAACCTTTCACAATTATCTGGTATTACACTTCTGGGTTACAAAATCCACAGTAGGATCTGAATCCAAATAAGCATGTCACAAGTATGAAGACCAAATCAGATATGTGAATTCTTGAGTGGCACAAACATGTATTTTACATGCAGACTCTTTTGAAATTAAAGTATCTTCTGTTGGTACCATTTTAAAGCACAGTGGACAGCAAACTCTTAAGGTTGAAATCAGTGTCTTATATGCTATTAGGTAACCCACTAATGACATATCCTTATCATAAATCTAGAGTATTCCAATCATTGTAGTATATACATTTCTCATTTTGAATCTTGTTTGCCATAGCGGAGATTATATTTTTCACTTGCTTTCTTCTGTGAATATAAATTAGGATTCTATTTTGTTAGCCTATTACAGAAAATACCTGACCTTAAAGGGAGTTAGAAGTCATGGCTTAAATTTTTGGCCCATGACTTCATTGTTTATTTGATCTTGGTTTAAATATTTAAACATTTGAACTTCAGTTTCTCCATATGCTAATAAAAAGAAAAACTACAACTCAGAAATCTCCTGGTAAGCAGGTTAATCTTTAGAAGGCATGTTGTGCCTCTTAGTACTTGTTCTACATTGGGTACCTAGTATTCATCACCCATCCACTTATATATTCACCCGAACATTTTCTGTTCTGCACCTACCTGGTACTAATGTCACAGTATTAGGCAAGAGAGATTTATAAGAAAGAATTTGAGATATATAGTTTATATTTTTATTTGTAGGATGTGATTACTTTGTTACTCAGAAAGTTAAATACATATTTCCTTCTGAATTCATAAATATGTATAAATACAAAACTGTCTTTTCTAAGCTAAAAAGTCTTATGTTTATTTTTTTATTTTATTTTATTTTATTTTTTTGTTTTTTTGAGACAGGGTCTCACTATGCAGTTGAGGCTGGTCCTGAGCTCACTTTTGTAGCCCAGGCTGGTCTCGAACTCGCACCAATCCTCCTGCCTCAGCCTCCCTAGTGCTGGGATTACAGGTGTGCGCCACCACACCCAGCAGGTAAAAGTCTTATGTTTAAATATCTTTCATCATTTTCCTTCCTTTAACA
>PVJA010005397.1:0-79231 GCA_004027025.1 Myocastor coypus
AAAAAAAAAAAAAAACCAGGAAATAATATACTTCTCTTTGGACTAAGAGGAAGCAGATACATATACAATCAAAGGTTTTGCAATTGCAGTGTGCCACCAGTGAAGCTTGTGACGTTGGAGGCTATTGAATCTAAGCCTCCTAAAGCTCATCTCACCAATCTAGCAGAACTTTTGTTGTTTATTCACTCATTTTTATGGCCGGCTCAGCCCGCCCCAAGGGCAGGGCTGGCGCAGCATGTGGTGCCGGGGATCGAACTGCGGTCTCTGAAGCCGCCCAAGCTTGCCCAAGCAGGCGCTTTAGACCACTGAGCCAACCCGCCGGGCCCCTTTCTTGTCTTTTTGAGACAGGGTCTCACTATGCAGTTTCAGACTGGCCTTGAGCTCACTTTTGTAGCCCAGGCTGGTCTCAAACTCACATAGATCCTTCTGCCTCAGCCTCCCAAGTGCTGGGATTATAGGCGTGCACCACCACGCCCAGCTTGCATGTCTTCAGAAGGACCAGCTTTTAGTTTTAACATTATCATGGTAAAAATGATAAAAGCATATTCAATGGTAGGTTACTATATTTTTTCTCTTAAGTGTTTCATTTTCCTTTACAAAAGATGACAGGACCTTTCAATTTTTAGTTTTATATACTTTTATGAATAGACTTTTTAGTACTTAGGAATTATGTAAGATACTAGCCTCTTTGTTCTGAATACTGATTTCTTTTTTGCTACCAGGAATCAAATTTAGGGTCTTCTTTTTGCTAGGCAGGTGCTACACCACTGAGCTACATTCTGGCCCTGACTATTGATTTTTAAGTATAACAGACTACATAAATGGTATAGGGGCCTGCTACACCTAAGACTACTGCTACAAATCTTCTAGAAGTTACTGCTTCAAATATATTAGTGAAATGTAATTGTACTCTTAATCATTTGGTCTCTTCTCAAAGGGTAAGAATCAAAGAATTTTACATAATTGGACTATTTATCAAATGACATTTTATTCTCCAGCTCTTAGGAAAATATATCAATACATGCTTTTTTAAAAACTCAGTCACTGAGAAATTATTAAATGGTTTTCTTAAAAACTGACCTGAAGAGAGGCCCATGATGGCAGAGTGGTAAGCAGGAGAGAAAGTGTTTCTTTGAGTGCTGCCATCTAGATGGTGGAAAAACAGCAATGTGAGGAAGAGGAGGAGGAAACAGAGTACCCTGGACACATGAGCGATCTGAGGCACAAAATGAAGCACATGGAGAGAGTAAAGGGAGAAAAGTCAATGAACAGGAAGGTGATAGCCAGCGGCACCTTTTCCCCAACACAGGACTTACTGTGTGAAATGAGTGAAATCTGCACATACACTGATTGCTGGCAACTCAAGAGACTACCACAGGGAATGCAGCAGTGAAGGGGAACAGCAGACATGAAGGACTGCGCTCGGTGGCAGTGAGTGCTGAGGGCTCAATGGTCCCACCAAGAGATATACACTGGCCAAGAGTCATCTTGGAAAGAAGCCAGAATTCTGACGGCTGCAGGCTAAGTGAGTCTGATCAAGGCCAGGAGGTTCAAGCTCAATGAGATTATCCACTATCCAGCCAAAAAGCTACTGTTGGTTTGCTGGGACGGATTGGCACAGATCAGGACTCCATACACAGTTCCCATACACTGTCTACCAATGACAGCAGAAACAAATCTGAAAGTGGACTTTCTCTTAATCTCTCATTTTTAATTTTTTTTTTCTGTTTGGTTGTTCAATGTTTTCATATGATTATGAACATGGCTTCTAGCCTCTTTGTAGGTAGGGTTCTGTTCTGCTCTTTTTATCTAGTTTATCAATCTTTCCCTTCAGTCTTCTGAACTAGTTTCCCAAAGGCTATGATCCCCTTTGACCTGCAGCCTTTTTTTTTTTTTTTTTTTGGTGGGACCAGGGTTCAAACTCACAACCTTGCACTGTGCCACAGAGCTATCTCCCCAGCCCCATGCAGCCTTACTTCCCTTACTTCTAATCACTTTCTCTTATTCCACTTCTCTATTTTCTCCTGAACCCATATTAAATTTTAACCCCTATTTCAAAATTCACATATCAAGGACTTATATACTGCATATAATTTACTGGTCTGTCTTAAATTTTGTTAAAAATTGGTTATCTCAGTTTGTCATTAAATAGGTTGTGATCATTCCTACTGTTACTACTGATAGTACCATTACAGCAAAAAGTGATATAATTGTTCTAAACAGCTATTCTTCCTGGTATACCAAGACTGAGTTTGACTAAGGGTCACAGAAAATACTGTAGCAGATACCAAAGAATCAGGGGTTGGATCAAAGGGGTAACAACATCTCTTCCTCAATAAATTGAGGTAGGATCTTGAACCAGGCTCAAAACCCAATAATCTGCTATATCTGAAAGCTACACTGGAAAGTCTAAGGGTTCTAAATACTAGCAATACAGCAACCCACCATAGGCAATTTATAAGCATCAATCTAGAAATTAAACAAAAATCGTAAGACTCACAAGATGAAATCCCAGACATCCACTGCACCAAAGGTAAACTCAGGGGGCAATGAGGCGGGACAATCCCAAAGCCACCCATTTTGAATCAGTAACAAAGCAACTGAATGAGGCTCTAGAAAAGCCAAATCAGAAATAATTTATAACTGCAGAGATGATGTACACATTGAAAACTATGCTTAGTGACTCTAGAGCAGGTATAGAGAGGGAAAAAAAAGTGTAACAATATTATGGAAGCAATAAATATTCAGCAAGAAAAAGAAATGGAATCTGTGAAACACATTCAAGCAGACATCCAGGGGAATAAAAATCCCAGTGAAAATATCCACAGCAGATTAAGCTAAAGAGAAGACAGGATCTCAGATATGGAACACAGGCTTATGGTCAGCAATTGTGGTACATCAACACTTGCTGGTTAACTCTGTAATATCCAGCTGAATGGAACCACTGTAGTGCAGGGTATGAGAGGCCCATCTGAGGATCGTTGCCCACAGCATATAAGAGGTGGAGAGGAAGTGTAGACTGTAGGAAGCTGTTAGAGAAGCTGTAAGGGTAATCTTGGCGGAGCTCATCATCCTGGCTTTCCTGATGAACTTGGCCATTCTCATCACTGAAGAAGTGTGGAACCTTGTTGCCAGAGAATAGCTATGGTTCACTTTGGGGGAGCTCTGATCCTCATCTTGAGCACTGCTTCCTGGGTATGTGGAGAGGAAGATGGTACAGAACTCACTGTCCTGGAGAAGCTTGATACATGGCCTTTCCTGACGGGAATTCTGCTCTTATTGTCAAGCAGAACTCTGATGTTGCTGAGAAGGGCTATGATACTTTTTTTTTAGTGGGGGTGGGAGGGCTCTGATTCTGTCACTTCCTGGCTCCAGTGCAGAACCTTCAGCCTCCTAGAACAGATCTTTCATCCCACTGCTGCAGACTTTGTAGCTTCCACCATGACCTCTGGGCCTTCCCAGTGCAGATCCATGAAACAGGACTGCATAAAACATTATCATGGAACCTTAGCCTCCGGTTGGACTTGTGGGTGGCATTGTTATGGGCTCTTGGTCTTCAGCTGGTCTCATTTAGGACATCACCATGGGATCCAGCCCTCAGCTGGATTCTTTGATCTTTAGTTATGGGCATATTTCCTGCATTGTTGTTTTTCTATGTTTAGTACAGGGTCTTACTATGTCGATCGGACTTATAGTGATTCTCCTGTTTTCAGCCTCCCATGTGCTGGGATTACTGGCACACACCACCATGTCCAGTCTCAATTTCCATTTCCATCTCAGTATGCCCCAAAGGCAGGGCCGGCACCACACACAGGGCATTGAACCCCAGGTGCTGTGCTCTGCCTAAGAAGGCACTTTAGTCTGCTGAGCTATCTGGCCAGCCCCTACTCTTTTTATATAAGACTCTTTGGGTGAGTATTATAAAATAACACTATAATTAAGTTCCCAGCATTGTACTGTTTCCCCTTACAAAACCCTAAACTATGTCAAACCCTAATCGTAATAATGAATCTTTTTAAGTCAGGAGTAGGGACACAAACTTATAATCCTAGCCTCCAGGAGGATTTCCCCATTTCAAGATAAGATGCAAGATAAGACAATTTCTGTGAGCTTGAGACCAGCCCTAGAAAGAATAGAAATATATAATATATATTATGTAAATAATAATATATACATTATGTAGAAAAATATAATACAAAACTGGGAGAAAGAAATAATTCTAGTGTCCAAAGGAACTTAAGTACGGGAAACTCTATTTCTAAGGAAACTTCCTTTAATTGTGTTATGGAGTCCAAGGTTATCTAGCACCCCTCTGAAGATCTCACATTTCCTGTAATTATCCAACTCTCACCCTTACCCACTACCATAGATTCTATACAAGATGAGGGTATTCCCCTCCAACTATAATTAGCCTGTGGTTTGTCACTTTAAAAATACTGTTAGGGCCAAGGGTTTTGGGTCCTTAACTCATCAGACAACCTTTGCTCTATAACACAGATCTGTATAAAAAGTTTCAAGTTATAACACAGATTAGGTATAGGAGTTAGGATTAGGTATGGAGTTAGGAGTTATTAAGTATAGGGGTTTAAATAATTGGCTTTAAACAATTATTTAAATCAAGGAATAGAGGGATAAATGTGTATTATGAGTGAAAGGTAATTTCAGCTACCATCTCCCACTTCCCATATTTCCGCCTAAATGGAAGGGAAACTGAGAAAAGAAACTTCAGTACAAAGAGATAGTGAATTGGGAAACCACAATGAGGTTAAAGTAGTATTTCTTATGTATGCATTCATTCAAGTATAGTCAGAGCCTTGAGTCAGGAACTTTAAAATAAGCATTGAAATGCACTTCTAGAAAAACATACAGAGGAATAGGGGTCAAGGGTATAGCACAAGGGTGTAAGTGCCTGCTTGGCAAGTGCAAGGTCCTGAGTTTGATCCCCAGTACCAAAAAAAGAAAGATGGAGAGAGGGAGAGAGGGAGAGAGGGAGAGAGGGACAGAGGGAGAGAGAAGGACAGGGAGAAGAGGGGGAGAGGGAGAGAAGATTAAATTTAAATGGCTTAGGGTTGAGGTGGCAATTTGTCACCACTGCATTCTTTTCTGCCTTATGGATTTTGTTCCATATATTTATATTTTTTACTCAAAAATTCATTTCAAATATTTAAATCAATTTTATTCTATTAAAATAGTAAATTTAAAAGAAAAGTGAATGAAAACAATCTTGTTTTTAAAACCATTAGTGTGCTTTTTACATTTCTGATTTTTATTCTTTTCATTGCATTTTGTATCCAATATTTTAAATGTTTTGCCAGGGAGACAACTCCGATGCCTAAGTGCCTGTGTAGCAAGTACAAGATCCTAAGTTTGATTACTGATAAATACATAATTTTAATGACTTGCTTCTGAATAAGTTGTCTTCAATATATTTAATATTTTAAGCATGAAAACAAATTTTACATTGAAATAATGAAGTGAATAATTCAATGTTTTCTTCAAACACATATAACACACTATATCCCTAACATAAATCCTCCTTTATATGCCTTACAAAGAATTATAACAAAAGTGCCTATACTCAAGCAATTGGAGACATCAAAGGAGTCAAATCCAAGGGTAAAGTCTTACTGGATTGGATTCTTCACTCTCTTTACATACCAAAAGCAATTTTGCATGTATTTTAACATTTTTAATAATTTGTGTAGTGCTTGTCATGTTTATTTAAATTTTAGGCCAAACGAGTTAATATTTGAGACTGAAAAGGAATGGAAACCATGGCTGCACTCGTTGCTATTTGTTGTGGTCTAGGGAGGAAGAAGCTGACACATGGGATAATGGCTGCTGCCTGCCTCCCAGATCCCAGTGCTCACATGGTGCAACACAAACAGGTAACCAGCAATGAAAACCTGCCTTTTGCAATGGAAAACCCTCATAAGGAACCTCTTGAGAAGTGTATCTTGTGTGGGAAACATGTGGACTATAAGAATGTACAGCTTTTGTCCCAGTTTATTTCTCCATATACTAGCTGCTTTCAGGGGAGGCATATAACAGGTCTTTGTAGGAAGAAACAAATTTCAAAAGCTACTGAGAGCTCAAATAATGGGGTTTATGCCAGTTACACACAAGGATCCTGTGTATCTCAAAGACCCTAAAGCTTGCAACATCAAATATCAAGACTAATTTCATAAAGTTATTACCAGTTAACTCACTTCATAGTAAAAATAAAAATAAAAAGGATATATTGAATGAATAGATAAAACAAACAGACAGGGGCTCTCTATGCAGTTCAGGCCAGCCTTGAGCACACTTGGTAGCCCAGGCTGGTCTCAAACTCGCAGTGATCCTTCTGCCTCAGCCTCTCAGTGCTGGAATTACAGGCACGCTCCACCATGCACGGCATCATCTATAATTTCAAAGTCTCTGCTTTGGCTGTGGGAACAAATCAGACAGTGAGGCTGTTAAAAAAAAAAGAATTTTTCTGTGCTCTCCAGCAGCACCCATATAATGATGCAATCAACCTATGTAATCTGGGGGCTGGGGAGATAGCTCCGTGGCACACATGCCTGCCTGGCAAGTGCAAGGTCATGAGTTTGAACCCCCATTCCATAAAAAAAGAAAAAAAAAAAAAAACCCTATATAATTGGATTAATGCAAGCATTAGCAAATGAGCATAGATTAATTCCTCATAACTGGGAAATTTTATGCCTTACAATTTGTTTCAATTTTGCTAAACTGGACTATGAGAAAGGAATATCAAAAAAAAAAAAAAAAGTAAAAAGAAAAAGAAACTTGTATATGCTTTGCTCAAAAGCCAGAGTTAGTTGCCATTATTAAATTAACATAGAACTACTCATACATTAAACCTTGTCACTGATTTCCAATATGTTAAACATACAGTAAAAGAAATAAAAACTGCTAGTTTGAAAAATAATAACTCACTTCATAGTTAGTGGCTGTATGCTATTACTGGGTTATGCCAACCTTTGGGTAGAAAAGATCAAAGCTCCTCCACCAGCACTGAATGTTCACTGAGTAGACTGTGTACTTCGAATGCTGATATTTGTTATATTGTATATGCCTTAAATAAAAGTGGCCCTTGCCGGGCGTGGTGGCGCACACCCGTAATCCCAGCACTCGGGAGGCTGAGGCAGGAGGATCGCTGTGAGTTCGAGACCAGCCTGGGCTACAAAAGTTAGCTCAAGGCCAGCCTGAGATGCACAGTGAGACCCTGTCTCAAAAAGACAAAAAAAAAAAAAGTGGCCCTGTATGATTGTCAAAAAAAACGATTGCACAATCTTTCAGTAATGACAATATACAGTACTTGATACTGTAATAACTAATGCCCTCAATTATCATTATTTTTTGTCATCCTGCTGCAAAAAAAGCTTAAAGTGAAACACAGAAACACAACACAGTGATGCAATTTCATTTTGAAACAAAAACACAAAATGAATATTCATCCATTTCCAAATACAAATGAAAACAAACTCAAAAACTGCACAGTTAAATAATTTAGTTGAGAATCAGATTAAGAAATAGTTAAGTTTCTAAAATATTTATATATGGGAAGAAAAAAACTACTTGGGGATTGAGTTCAGCAGTAGAATGTCTAAACAAAAAATTATCCTCAACTAAAGACTTACTAGATCTAATTACTTTCTAGTACTAAAGGTGTTTTCTCTCCTCTATCACAAATTAAAGTGATGAATATGAAGCAAAACACAATTTAAGCTTCTACTCATAGTGACCTTCAGCTTCACTATAGAAGTTTATAAATTTTTGCCTCCAAATGTCCAATTTCTTCCTTCTTATTCTATTCAGGCTGCTACAACAGAGTACCATAAATGAGATGGTTTATAAGCAACAAACATTTATGTCCCACAGTTCTAGAGGCTGTGAAGTCCAAGTTCATGACTCTGGCAGGTTTGCTGCCTAGTGATGGACGGCACCCTTATGCACACCTGGTCATTCTCTTGAGTCCTCTCATGTGGGAAGGGGTAAGGAAGCTCTCGGGGCTCTCTTATAAGAACACTATTTCTACTCACAAGGTCTCAATGGACAGGCCCCACCTCCAAATACATTCCTCACTGAGGATTAAGTTCCAACACATGAATTTGGGAGTAATAGAGTCAGTTTAGCACTTCATTTTTTTTTTGTCTTTTTGAGACAGGGTCTTGTTATGCAGTTCAGGCTGGCCTTGAGCTCACTTTTGTAGCCCAGGCTGGTCTCGAACTCCCACTGATCCTCCTGCCTCAGCCTCCCGAGTGCTGGGATTACAGGCGTGCGCCACCACGCCCGGCCTAGCACTTCATTTCTAATCTCCAAGCTATTGCCTTAGTTTATGCATTTACCATTAAACATCTAACTTGACTCCCTGCCAACACTCACTTTCTCTACCATGTCCTTATAACCAATGCTCTCACAATTTGATTACGCCTCCGGTCAATTAAGACAGATGCAACAGAATAAAATATAAATTTCTTAAAATAAGATGGGTATGGTGGCACACGCCTGTAATCCCAACACTTGGGAGGCTGAGGCAGGAGGATCGGTGCAACTTTGAGACCAGCCTGAGCTACAAAAGTGAGCTGAAGGCCAGCCTGAACTCCATAGAGAGACCTTGTCTCAAAAAGAAAAAAAATATTCTTAGAATACATATAATGCTTGCAAAATCTGATGCTCTCAACTCCTATTTCTACTTCTCTCCCATCATTCACCCTCCTTACAGACCTAAATGGCTTTGTCATTTCTTACTATGTTGGCCCATAATTCACCTTTCTGCCAGACAGCTGAAATCCTACTGGACCTTCTCAGGCAGGAATCAAATGCCACTCTTCTCCCCAAATTGTTTTCCTCTAACAGATACACAGCCCTTCTCTAGGCCACCTATACTTCCTTTAAAATGCTGCCACAACATAACTCTCAGGTTGTTGACTGAATCAGTGACATAAGAGTCTAGCGTCCTCATCACAATTCTTATCTGGTTCACAAATGCATCTCTTTGAACACCGAAACTGTATTAAGTCATGTGTGTGACGGACATCAAATAACATGTATCACTGGGGTTTTTGAGAACTTTTTATTCGACAAAAGAAACAAAAAATACATTAAAAATGTAGAGGTAAGCTTTATAGTACATGATTATATCTGGTAAAAATTAACATTAAAGAAGTCATACATAAATAGTAAATTAAAAATAATCCTTTCAGGTGCTTTCTGAACAGGAAAACTTCTGATGGTAAGGTTTTTAAATAAGGTTTTTGCATTTGCTAAAAAAATATATTGCAATTTGAATGGTTCATATTTTATAATTATAGGTATGGAAAAAACAAGCTGCTTTTACTGACTGAAGACCTCATAAACTTACTTATTAGCTGCTTCCTGCTCTCTGAAACACACAGGCATGATAATCATAAACCTTCAGCTTATCTAGGCCATTCCTGTGAAAATGGGTATTAAAAAAATTAGATTCACTTGAGTTAATGTGAGGCTCACAAACTACCTCCTGATTCCTATTTGGACCAGCTGAGTATGTTAGCTCAGCCTCTGTAAGCAAAACAAGCTAATCTAGATTGGGTGTTGTAATTTTTAACTTTGTCTTGGGAAACCAATTATTTTAGATAGAAGGTACACACAGGTTTAGTCATTTTTGTGCACATGTGAATGCAACACATGCATATTTTTCCTGTTATCCTTTTATTTTATTTTATTATTTTTTTAACTGCACTTCACACATGGAATTTGCAAGTCTTTTTATTGCATCCAGAGCTAAGACGGTGCACCTAGGGAACCGGGGCCGAGATGGTGCACCTGGCATGTGGGGCCGGGGATTGAACTCAGGTCTTTGTGGCTGCCAGGTCGGTGCTTATTCCTCTGAGCTATCTCCAGGCCCCTGTTATCCTTTTAAAAGTCAATGTATAATCCACTTGCCATAAAATTTAGTCTTCCAATTATACATTTCAGTAGTTTTTAGTACATTCACATTGTGCATCCATCACTATCCTCTTAATTTCAGAACTTCTTCATTACCTTAAAGGAAACCCAGTATCCATTAGCTGTCAGTTCCTATCTCCTTCTGAAGCTCTTAGGTACTGTGGAGGACCACCAGGCTCATTCTGGTGGAACTTGGCCCTGATTCCCTATACTGATATGTACAGAGTTTACTCTCTTAACTGACTTTAAGCAATGAAGATGGACGGCTCTAACAAGGTGCTTTACAGCAGTGTGACAGGCCAGTAATGCCCCCCACCCCCCCAGCTCCCAATCAGTACACGTTGAATAATGCTGTGTAACACTCCAGAAGAAACTCATGACATCTCAGGACCTGGAGACTGGACATCAAAGTTGAAGCACTAAACCTTAAAACAAGACACTTCCCCAACCTGTGCTAGCCAGACTGCTCTTCCTGTACACTTCCTTTGCCAGGTAGCAGAGGTGCTATTATCTCCTACCTAACCTGGCTCACAGCACTTACCAACTGTTTGCCTCTCACTCAGCTGAGACACTACCCGCTTCATGAATTAGCTAAATCCAGGTTCAGCCCTGAATAGAGAGGCCTTTCTTCCAGTAGACCACTGCTGACTGGACTTAGGCCCCCGCTGAGTACAGATAGGTCTTTCCTCTGTGGGATATGCTCAAAGTAGTAGACTGAAATTTCAAGTACTACTTCAAGTCTGAGATTACAAATGTGAACTCCTCTGGACTGTTTTGGGGTCCAGCAAGACCTTCTATAGGCTACTGTAATCTGTCTATAGACTGACTTATACTCAATATTTTATATAATGGATGGAACCATACAATTATGTCATCTTTTGTGTTATTTTAAAAAAAGTATACTGTTTAGAATGTACCTGTACTTCATTCTCATGACTGAATGTCTTACTTTTTCTCCTTGCTAAGACAAAATACCTGACACCTAAAGTTAAGAGAGAAAAGGTGCATTTAGCTCAGTATATAGAGGTTTTAGTCCATGATCCAAAGCTCCAAACAGGGTGACACAGCAGGGGGCATCACTGAGGACCATTTATAGGAGGCAGGAGGCAGAAGGCAGCAAAGCAGCAGCGGCGGCGGCAGCGGCAGCAAGTAACCACAGCAGCTCTTTCATTCTCATTCCTGTACACTCGACTTAGGCTACTGGCAGTTCCCATCTCCTTCTGGAGCTCTTGGTTACTGTGGAGGACCACAGCAGCTCTTTCATTCCTTTATACTCAACATAGCCTACTAGCATCCTCACATCGAGGATGAGGCAGCTTTAATCCCAGTATCATATACCCTAGAGATCCAGCCACCTGTAAAAACTCCTACCTATGACTGCATGAGTCTTTGGGGGATGGGAATCTAGCTACAGGCCATAACAGTGAATAATATTCCACTGTACGGATAACCACAATTTCCACTCATCAACTGGGAGACATATGGGCTGTTTCAGCTTTTGGGCTATACGGCTGATAGGAACATTGGTATATAAGTCTTTTGCGAGAACACATGCTTTCCACTCTGAGCCATAATGACAACTAAGCTAATTTTGACCAACAGCCAAACTGTTAAACTTATAATCACATTTTTTGGGGGTAATAGTGATGTTTCTATTTTTATATTTTGTTTGCAATTTCCTTTGGATCAAAGGTCTTTGGAAGTTAAAATACAGAGCATGGTCTGGTTAGTACTCAGGAGGAAAACCAGGTGTAGCATGTAGGTTTCTGCCCTCTTTCCTTGGTCTGGGTGTCGTGATGTGCACCTGTGACTGCAGCTGCTCCAGAGATGGAGGCAGAAGGGTCCCAAACTGAGGCCACCCTGAGCAATGTATTGAGACCCTTTCTCTAAAACAAAGGAGAGGCTGAAGCTCAAGGGGAGAGTATCTGCCAATTGTGTGAGGTTCTGGGTTCAACCTCTAGTCACACACACATGCATGCATGCACACACACACACGCACACACACATACACAGAGGCACGAAAGTAAATTCAAGGCTTTGTAAGATAAATTAAGAGTCTTGAGGCCCAGCAGGATGGCTCAGTGGTCTAAAGCACCTGCTTAGGAAAGCTTAGGCGGATGCAGGGACTGTGGTTCAATCCCGGCACCACATGCTGCACCAGCCCTGCCCTGAGGGCAGGCTGAGCCGGCCATAAAAATAAACAAACAAAAGTTCTGAAACAAAAAAAAAGAGTCTTAAAAGAATAGAGATGCACCATATAGAAGTACCTCAAACTCTTACTGGAGTAAAGCTTTTATTGTAGCTATCAAAAAGTAGGGTTTTTTTTTTGTTGTTTTTTTTTTTTTCTCTTTTTGCTTTTTGTGTGTGTGTGTGTGTGTGTGTGTGTTATGGCTGGCTCAGCTTGCCCTCCTGGGGGTGGGGCTGGCGCAGCATGTGGTGCCAGGGCTCGAACCGCGGTCCCTGTGGTTACCTAAGCTCTCCTAAGCAGTGTTTTTTTCTCTTTTTGATACAAGGTCTCAATATGCAGTTCAGGCTGACCTTGAACTCACTTTTGTAGCCCAGGCTGGTCTCAAACTCACAGTGATCCTCCTGCCTCAGCCTCCCAAGTGCTGGGATTATAGGTGTGTGCCACCACACCCGGTTGTATCAAAAAGTTTGAAGGTTCTTTTTTAAAATGGAAAAGGAAAACAATGCCAACTGTCAACACTGTAGTCAGTCAGCCTATAACTATGCATTGATTTCCACTCAGAGCATGTCTAGCATACATTTAAAACTAATATATCTTGGGGCCCGGCAGGATGGCTCAGTGGTCTAAAGCGCCTGCAGGCAGCTGCAGGTACTGCAGTTCGATCCCCGGCACCACATGCTGCGCCAGCCCTGCCCTCAGGGCAGGCTGAGCCGGCCATAAAAACAAACAAACAAACAAACAAAAGTTCTGAAACAAAAATAAAATAAAATAAAATAAATAAAACTAATATATCTTAAACCAAGCTCCTCTTCTCTCCCATTCCCCAAGCTTGTTTTCTCTCATGCAATTCTATATCCCAGTTAGAAAATCCTGTTGGCTCCATCTTCAAAATACAACTAGAATTCGATCTTATCATCATCCCTCTTAGGTGATCATCTCTCACCATGTTTAATGCCTTAAGTAGTCTCCCTGGATTGACACTTGCTTACTGTGGTCCTGTCTCAAAATATAAAGACAACTAACAAATCTCCTTTGAAAACACATGTCAGATGGTATCACATTGCTGTCCAAAGTCATCCAGTGGCTTCCCATTACCCCTTCCTCATTCTTTTTCATCCAGGACATTTATTCATGAGCCTCAAGGACTTCAGCCTGTTTTCTCTGCCTTCAACCTTCTTACTTCAGATAGCTATACGTCTTTCGTCATATGCCACCCAATCTGTGAGTTGACCTCACCCCACTTAAATTTACAATCACCCACCAAAAAGTTTATCTTCCTGTCCTGCTCTACATTACTTCACAACATTGCTCACTAATATGATACATATTTCTATGTACTCTCAAAAATGCAAATTTTATCATGGCACTAAGGTTTGTTTTGCTTACTGCTGACTTACATCCTAGCACATAAGTACTTGATAAATATTTGAACAAACAAGTGAACAAATAAAATATGAAACTGCTCAAAAAGTTGGCTAAACGGATTGGAGAAATATTTAAGAGGAACTAACACTACTAAACATAAGTCAGGATGGGAGTGGAAAGCAGCATTTTTGGAACAATACACCACAATATTTCAATAGGTTATTTTAGAAAAATTGCAATCTGGGCTTATTTTATTGTTTTTGAAAACGATCTGTGCATTGCCAAGGGCCCTGAGCTTCTGGAGAACTGAAACTGTGGGGGTGATTAGCTCCTCCTCTCAGTTGCCACAAGTATAGAGATCAAGATTTCCACAGGACTTACCTTATACGAAGCCCACTTCCAGGATCTTCACACAGTATAGTCCTACACATCTAGGTCACCTTCCCAACTAAAAGCATGAATTAGTAAAATTCATCTTTGGAAGTTGAGTCATAGTACCTTTAAGATGAATTGCATCTTAAATTGAGGTATCCTAGTCCTTCACACATTTTATACACTCAAAAACTAAAGTCAAAAAGTTTATTGTGGCTTTCCCAGCAAGAGAGAGACATGAGTGGCCAGGCCCAGCTGCAGTCACAGCACAGCCACCACGGCAGCAAAGAGCAGCCAGACACAAAAAGAACAAACCAAAAAAGGAACAAACACCCTCAAGAAAGAGAGTAAAGCCAGCATGAACAAAAAACTTCAGGCGCCTCTTGACCAACACCAAGAAGATTCAGAAGGAGCTAGCTGACATCACGCTAGACCATCGGCCCAACTGCAGTGCTGGTCCAAAAGGTGACAACATCTATGAGTGGAGATCTACCATAGGACCCCGATGGTCTGTGTATGAAGGAAGTGTACTTGTTTTGGATATCCCGTTTACTCTAGAATGTCCCTTCAAACCTCCAAAGGTTACATTTTGGACAAGAATCTATCACCATAATATTAACAGTCAGGGAGTTATTTGCTTGGATATACTGAAAGATAATTGGAGCCCAGCACTACCTATTTATAAAGCCCTCCTTCCTTATCTGCTCACTTCCTACAGACTGTAATCCTGCCGACCTTTTGGTGGGAAGTATTGCCATTCAGTGTATAACCAACAGAGCAGAACATGACAGAATGGTCAGACAGTAGATCAAGAGATATGCTACATAAATTGAATTGCATTTTCACAATTCTTACGTTGTCTGTCACAGAAGAGAGCTGCTTATGATTTTGAAGGGGCAGGGGAGGGTGGGAGGTGGAAAAGAGCAAGGTATTTCTATAACAGATATTATTCAGTCTTATTTCCTAAGATTTTGTTGTAACTTATCTTGCTAAAATAGACAAAATTGGCATTAGCACCTTTTAAAAGTCATTAGTTCTACAATATTGGCTGAAATATAGTACAGAAAAGAATGTACACTTAAGACATTTGAATTCTATTGTGTATAGTATATAATTTTTAAACAACTTAATTTGTACAGGTTATACACATGGGCGTTTATGTAAAGTCATTTTAAATGGCATACTTTTTTGTTTCAAAAACTGGAATTTATGGGGCCGGTGAGATGGTTCAGTGGTCTAAAGTGCCTGCTTAGGAAAGCTTAGACAACCACAGGAACCACGGTTCGATTCCCGGCACTACATGCTGTGTGTCAGCCCTATCCCCAGGGCAGGCTGAGCCAGCCATATAAATAAATAAATATAAATAAAAAAATAATTGGAATTTGTTCATCCCCTTCTTAGAAGTGAACACGGATATTTAACAGAGTTTTTAACATTGTTATCATATATATACACATATACATATATATGTATATATTGTATATATGTATATATGTGTGTGTGTGTATAAATATATATGTATATGATTTTGAAGGGGTAGGGGAGGGTGGGAGGTGTATATATACACACATATATATATATACACATTTGTTGCTATAAGACACCATGTAGGAAATGAACAGTTACTGTATTTTATTTTATATTGAATTTACTTTAAAGATGGAAATCAGGACTTGTGAGAACCTGTAGTGAAATACCTTAAGCTGTTAACTGTAAGGCATGGAACAGGAGTCACTCAATGGACTGGTTATATGCTATAGACTTCTTATGTCTGCATTTGCTACTGTGTTAATAAGCCATATTAAAAACAATAAAAAAGTTTATTGTGTACAAAATGGCTTAATACTAAATATTTTTCAAATAGTAAATAATTGTATATAATAACTACATCTGAGTTAGAAAATTCACTTGGGAACCAGGCTTCTAAAATTTGAAAACTGGTAATATTATTTCATGACAGTTGAAATAAAAATGGTTATATCTCATAATATTAACAATTCTATTCTATCATCCACACATTAAATTATATGTATGTATGTATATATGTATTTTTGGAACCAGGGATTGAACTCAGGCCCTTGTGCTTGCCAGGCAAGCACTTATTCTACTGAGCTATCTCCCTAGCCCCTTGCACATTACATTTAGAAGGGGGCTGGGGAAACAATAGCTCAGAGGCATAAGCACCTGCCTGACAAGTGTAAGGTCCTGAGTTCAATTCCCAGTATCAAAAACAAAGAACAGAAGGTGTAACAAATGCTGACAGAACTATATTCTTGCATTCAGCAAACAAAGTAAATAATGGATATGATGGTGATCCTTGACTGCTAGCCACGTCAGCTTCATTGGACTGAGCAACAGGAAGCACACTAGTAAAGCACATTTCTGGTTGTATCTTTGAGGCTGTTTCCAGAGATAACCAGCATATGAAACAACATTTATGGAGCAATACCTCCAACAGGATGGATGCCTGGATAAAACAAAGGTAGGAAAAAGGCCAGCAGCACAGGCTCTCTTGCTCTTCCTCTTTGCTTCCTGGCTACTCTGATATAAGCAGCTTAACTCTGCCACACCTTTTGCCTCATTCAAGCAATACAACAGTAAAGTCAGCTAACTATAAACGGAAACCTCTAAAACTGTGAGTCAAAATAAATCTTTCCTCTTTAAATTGTTATTGTAACAGAAAGGGAAACACGGTTTGTTGTAGCAATGGAAACCTAACACAAAGGACAAATACAGATTTTCAAAAACATGTGATTTTGGGGCCCGGCAGGATGGCTCAGTGGTCTAAAGCGCCTGCTTAGGAAAGATTGAGCGGCTGCAGGGACTGCGGTTCGATCCCCAACACCATATGCTGTGCCAGCCCTGCCCGCAGGGCAGGCTGAGCCGGCCATAAAAATAAATAACCAAACAAACAAAAGTTCTGAAACAAGAAAAATAATAATAAAAATAGATCTGAATAACTCACAATTAGGGCTTCATGTATAATTGTCTAGTCTATTTTTGATAAATGTATTGCATAATTTAAAACAAAAAACAAAACAAAACAAAAACATGTGATTTTTCCCAAAAGGAGATTTTCCTTGTCTAGTGTTGAGAATGATGATGATTCCCAAAGTTTTCTGGAAGATATACAAAAAAGTATAATTCTTTTTTTTGTTTGTTTTTTGAATTTAGGGTAGGGTCTACAGGGTCTCACTATGTAGGTCAGACTTGTGATTCTCCTGTTTTCAGCCTCCCAAGTGCTGGGATTACAGGTGTACATCACCACACCCAGTCTCAATCTCCATCTCAGTGTATCCTGGGGACAGAGCCAGCACAGCATGTCCGGGATCGAACCCCAGATGCTGTACTCTGCCTAAACAGGTGCTTTAGTCCACTGAGCTATCTGGCCAGCCTTGTAATGCTTTACATAGGAAAAGGAGATGGCAGAAGCCCTACAAAAAGATACTCAAAACAAGTGTCACTGGCTGGGGATGGTGGCACACACCTGTAATCCCATCAATCTGGAGGCTAAAGCAGGACATTTGCTACAAATTTGAGGCTAGCCTGGGTTACAATGTGAGTTCAGGGCCACCCTGAACTGCATAGTGAAATCTTATCTTAAAAAAGAAAAACCAGTTTTTAGCTATACCAAAACAAGGATTTCTAGTCTTCTAACATAAAAAGGATACATTAAAGATTCAAACATGTCAAGCAACAAAACCACTCAAATAGTCACCAGACACTGAGTGTCTCTTAGTTGAAAAGACACATGAATTCAATATAATTCAAGAATCAGTACATATACACAACTATGAAGCATGGAACTTCTTTGGTGTATGTACCTACCAAGCATAAGAATGAGCTCCCCAGGACCTCAGACTAGCCAATGATTGATTTGTACTGTGCTGTGGACATGGAGATTTATCACTACGTTCCAATACTACTGTCTAATAATATTTAAAAGTGAGCAAAATATAGAAAGACAACAAATTTCCAACTTACCATTCTCACAAAAAAATAAACCTAGAAGAAAACACTTCAAGTAATTTAAACTTTCCTCTCAGGAAGTACCATGTTTTATGCAACATTCCTATGGGCGGGTGAAATGAATGACTTCATGGTTCAATAAACTTCTTGTGGTTTTAAATTAATAAAGCAGCAAAAGGAATGTCAACAAATTTACACTACAGAAAAAACAAATAACATTTGAAAGTCTTCCCCATGTGTATTTCCTGATTCTAGTGAAATCTCAATCCCATTTAATCATTTCATCACACAACAATAAGGATTTTCCAAGAAAGTCAGAAATACCATTTTAGTCTGCAGGTAAATCTGTTTAGTCACCAACAAGATCTGCAGGACCATATAGTGTTTAAGGACATCAGCACTAAGCTCAAATCTTGTCTCTGCCATTTATTAACTATACTATGTGCTATTGGTTTAATTTATTTGCTAAACTTTAGGTAATGTATGTGAAGTGCTTAATGTCATCCTAGGCTGATTTTAAAGGCTAAGCAAAATAATTACTAGGTAATCATATATAATAAATACATAACAACAATAAAATGTACTATAGAAAAAAATTTCTGAGCTTCCTTTCACTTCATATTGTCAAAATTCCTTCTGTCTCTGACAATTCTACCTTAATCCTCTACTTGCCTCTAACTAGCTTTACTACCTCCAGTTCTATCCACAGTTACAACAACAGGCAGTTTCTGGAAAACAGAAAATAACAACAGAAAACAGAAGATTGGTTAGGGATATAGCTCAGTGATGCTGAACCTACCCGGCAAGCATGAGGTCCTGAGTTTGCTTCCTGGTACATACAAAAAAACAGAAGACTACCAGCATACACCAAACCAACAACAAAACATACTGTCAAACAATTCACTCATATAGGAATCACCATGTTCGAAACGGAGACAAAGAAAAAATGGAAAAGAGAAAAAAAAAGCCAAATCATTCAAGTTCTTCATTGTTGTCTGCAGGAGCCACCAATAACCAGACCTCCTAATGAAAAATACCTCATTAAAATAATTCTATTTACCACTTATTTAATGATTTCACCATTGCTAGATTGTTTTTAATGTAAGTCCCAACAACTTCTTCAGACTTCTCCTTTCTCATGCATTCCAACAAGTTCAGATTAGTACTTCATCATGTGTTTAGACCTCCTTCTGAGAAGCATAATTAAAATTAGGCAGGCCACAATCCCAGTTGGTACTAAGATCCTGTCAAATCTTCCAAATGACGCTGGGCCTGCTTTCTCCAGAAACCAGCTCAAAATTCTGTAAGAAAAACTCAGGGGTTGCTCAACTTGATGCTCGCTACTCAGTAGATGGCACTGTTCCCTTGGAGTGCAAATCAAATATGTCCAAAAAGCCTGTGCTATGACATTCAGGTGTGATAAAAAACACCGACAAAAAGGATTTTTCTTCAAAGCACTTAACTGAGTCATAATCTCCCCAGAAATGCATTCATCAAAAGTTGATGGGTCAAACCAGACACCTTAAAAGGAGGGCAAATTAAGATCTCAGGGTGCCTCAGAGCCTTTTACTGTGTCCCACAAATACACTGTTTTTATTTAGCATAAAATTTTTCTTCTCTATTCCTTTCTCCAATACCTGTGATGGCTTATCAGTGGCTAGGGACCAAGTCCTTGGCTAGCACACATTCTTCACTAGTGTCTAATTGCAGCAAAAAACTATAACTTTATTATCAATATTCATGAAAGCAAATGAAGGATATGTCAATTATATTCAATGTTCTAACTGAAGATAATCTACTATACTCACTTAAATAAATCAAGCATTTTAATACAAAAGTATGGATCTTTGTTTGTTTGCTTTATTTTTTGATTTTATTTTTTTTTCTTGTTTCAGAACTTTTGTTTGCTTATTTATTTATTTTTATGGCCGGCTCAGCCTACCCTGAGGCCAGGGCTGGTGCAGCATGTGGTGCTGGGGATCTAACCGACGTCCCTGCAGCCGCCTAAGCTTTCCTAAGCAGGCGCTTTAGACCACTGAGCCATCCTGCCAGGCCCCTCAGTATGGATCTTTTTAAAAAGTATTTAAAGGATGCGGCCAGGGAAATAACTTAATAGAATAAGCACTTGCCTAAAACAAGCTCAGGGTCCTGAGTTCAATCTCTGGTATTGCAAAAAAAAAGAAGAAGAAAGTATTTAAAGAAATACGAATTCTGATTCAGTAATTACATGCTTTTACTCTTAATACTAAATTTCTCCAAGTTATAAGGTAATCAATAAGGTTTTTCATGCTTCTATTTCAGAGCTCTTTCTTAGGAATCTAGAATAGCTTGTGTCTATATAGAGGGGAAAAATTCTACTTTGACCTCTAGTTTAAAGTCAACTTTTCACTATACAAGACTCACTGTAAAAATTCTACCTTTTCTGAGCTGTAAAAGGCTCAAGTCAACAGCTTCCAACATTGCCAGTTCTGTGGATAACCCACTACTATTGGACTATGGACTACTGGACTATGTACTACTGGACTATACATACAATTATTTTCTCCTAGTTCAATGAGAATACTTGTACTAACAGTGTTTAAAAACGTTATCATGTCTGCATCTTGTACTCTGAACAACTACTATGAAGACAACAATATGCATTGTATTAATTATTGTGGCTGTCCTACTAACATGTTTTGAAACTCTCATTTCTTTGTTAAAATTAATAAAATTTTTAAAAATAAACAGGGAAAATGGTGATTATGTACCATATTTTTATGACCATACCCTTATCAGATCAAGAAAATGTCTAATTGCTATATTGCTAAAAATTACTATCATGAGTGGATTGAAACTTCATCGATGAACTCCTATGAAAAGAATATGCAATGTATTAATCATTATAACTGTCCTACTACCCTGTTTTGAAATTGTCTCATTATTTCTTCTTCAGTAAAATTAATAAAATTAAAAATAAATAAAAATTTTGACTTTTAAGAGAGTTAGAACAATGCCCTGACAATGGAAGCCATAAGAAAGCAAGGCACAGGTGGCACATGCCTGTAACCCCTGCACTCTTTAAGGCTGAGACAGGAAGATGGCAAATTTGAGCTCACACGGGCAATTTAGGGACCAAGCAAAATTCTGTCTCACTAAAACATAAAAAATAAGGACTGGGAATTTGACTCAGTGCACAGCACTGGGTTCAATTGCCAGTTCCATTAAAAGGGGGGGGGGCAAGAGAAAGGAAAGGTTAAAAGGAAACAATGATTTAAAAAGCTGGGAGTGAGCATGAAGCATAAGAACAACATATTGCTTCCTCACCTCTCCACCATTTTGCTCTGCCAATGTCTTTTCACTTTCCACCACCTACTTGCATGAATTTATCTAAAAAATAAAATTTAAAAAAACATTTTGAAGAAAGAATTCTTTCTTCAAAGCACTTAACTGAGTAGTAGGTGGTGTAACCAGTGAAGCATTCCACTTATCCAAAGCACTTAGTTCCATTTAAACTATCTAAGGCCGGGGCCCAGCAGGATGGCTCAGTAGTCTGAAGCGCCTGCTTGGGAAAGCTTGGGCAGCTTCAGGGACCTCGGTTCGATCCCCAGAGCCACGCCATAAAAATGACTGACTAAACAAAGGTTCTGAAACAAGAAAAGCAAAATATAAATAAATAAATAAACTACCTAAGATCTACTAATGCCCTTTCCCCATCCACTTATTTATATACTAAAAGGCTGAATATACAGAAGCTTTTTCTCACATACTCATAAGACAAGAGAAAATAGATGTTTTAACATAATGTACCTAATAGCTGAGTTCTAAAGAATTGAAAGTAGAGTTTTTAAAAGTCCCTAAGGCATGGTGGTACATGTCTATAATCCTAGCACTGAGGAGGAGGCTGAGGCAAGAGTTCAAGGCCACTACATGTCATGCTTGGGGCCAACCTTCACTATACAGCAAGGCCCCATCTCACAAAAAAAAAAAAAAAAAAAATCAAAGCCCATACAGTGGCCTTGAGCCCCAAATACGCTTTTTGGTAACTACGGGTCCAATCCTGAGGGTCACAAATGCTAGGCAAGCACTTCCTTGGACAACAGATCAAATATACTTTAGACATAGCAAGTTAGTCTGATTATCTTCTCCTTGAGGAAACTGAGCAAATCTGTCTTTCTGATATGGTATTTAGTCATTCCAGCAGATAAGAAAATGACAGGATGAGAAAAACAATATGAGTAGAAAATGCTTGTAGAGCCACTGTGAGGGGCATCACAGACATACTGCTGATGGTGGCAAATTCAAACACAAAAAGAAAGAGGTAGGTCTTTAGCTGTTTAGCTTTGTTTTGTTGAGATGGTTTTGCTATGTAGTTGAGTCTCGCCTGAAACTCAAGGCAATTCCCCTGCCTCCACTTCCCAGAGTGCTAAATTCATGAGTGCACCACTGAGCCTGGCCTCCAGCTGTTTGCCTCCTATATTGTCAGAATTTAGCAGGCAACCAACAGCCTCACAACGGAATTTTTAAAAAAAGAAAAAATACCTGAATTAAACAGGCTGACTCACTATCTACACTATTCCTTCTCCTGTCATCTAAGGAAACAGTACTTTCCTGGTCAGACAGGAAGGAATAAAAGAATCACAAGATTAATTTAAAGTGGATGAGAATTACAGTAACGCAAAAAATCATGCACGTTCCTTGAGGTCAGGATCTAATCATGTTTAATTCAATGCGTACTCTGATGCCTATTTGCTATAACATACAATGTGAGCATTCATATTAATCTGATTTTATAAATACAACAGTTCTTGAGATATTGATTTTAAGGACATTATTTTGTCCTTTGACTTTTTGTAATTACTTTACCCCAGCTGGTTGTGAGAAAAAAAGTTATGCCACTACAGAAAATACAAGCTTCATAACCTGGATTCAAATTCTAGCCATGTTTGAGGAAACAGAATTCTTAAGTGCTAGTTAAGGTACACCTACCATCACAGTTTCAGACCTAGGGTCAGGGATTTGAAACAAGTTTCAAAGTTCATCTTATACCATCAATCCCTAGCATTTTCGACTAAGCTTTAACTAGAGCCAACATTAAAACCAGAAGTGTAACATGTAAGGTGGCAATATATATCAGTGTGACATTAAAGAAAAGCTCAATTGAGATCCAACCTCATTATAAAAATAAAACCAAATGCTTGAAGTCTGTATGTATACCTTGGTTCAGCTCTTAGCTTAAACTAGTCTACACTGCTTTCTCAAGAAGCAACTCTAGGGGTCTGGTGGGATGGCTCAGTGGTCTAAAGCACCTGCTTAGGAAAGCTTGGGTGGCTGCAGGGACTGCAGTTTGATCCCCGGCACCACATGCTGCACAAGCCCTGCCCTCAGGGCAGGCTGAGCCAGCCATAAAAATAAACAAATAAACAAACAAAAGTTCTGGAACAAGAAAAAAATAAAATAAAATAAAAAATAAAGAAAAAAAAAAGAAGCAAGTTTCTAAGAACAATAACCTTTTCAAATCAAGCAAAGGTTTCATATATACCTTCTCATCATGGTACTACTACTTAAATTAGGCCAGATAACTCTTGAAAGCTACATTCTAAAATCACTAGGATACTCTTCATTTAGTAAATTACATCTGAGAAGGCTGAAAATGATCATTAATGTAGATTTTGAAAGAGATTCAACCAAAAATGGCTTAAGAAAACAGCACTTAGGGAGCTGGGGAGATAGCTCCGAGGCACAAATGCCTGCTGGGCAAGTGCAAGGTCGTGAGTTGGAACCCCGGTCCCACAAAAAAGAAAACAGCACTCTATGCTACCATCTAAGACTTTAGGGTAAATTAAACAGTATTTTTGTAATATGAAAATACTTTCAATTGTACAGTTAAGTTTGAGCTTTATTTTGAGACTTGTCCAGCTATAAAGAGCATCATAGTAAAACACACAAAATAAACAAAAAGCCACAAACCTTTTATTCTCCAACACTTTTTTTTAAAAAAACAGTTGGTACTCAATAAACATTTATTGAATAGTGGTCAAATGCATAGCTTTTTACTCTACCTGAAAGAAACTGAATTCTTCAAGTGGTATGGCCACACATAAACACACAGTGTCCATTAATTAGCTACCACCAGAAGAAGAAATAATTACCATAATTTCTCCTTATTCAAGAAGACCCCCAGTGAATGCCTAAAACCACTGATAGTACCAAACTTCATAAATGTGTGTGTATGTGTGTATATATATATATATATATATATATATATATTGTCTTTTTGAGACAGGGTCTCACTATGCAGTTCAGGCTGGCCTTGAGCTCACTTTTGTAACCCAGGCTGGTCTGGAACTCACACCGATCCTCCTGCCTCAGCCTCCCAAGTGCTGGGATTATAGGCGTGCGCCACCATGCCCGGCAAAACTTCATAAATATTGATGTTTTTCTATACATATATACCTGTGATAAAGCTAACTTACAAATTAATCATAGTAAGAGTAGCCACAACTAATAATACAACTGAAACAATACACTGCAATTAAAGTTATTTAAAAATTATGAATTATTTTAAAATTTTCCACTTAATATTTTTTGGACTGCAATGAAACACTGATAACCAAAAACTGCAAGAAACAAAACCCAGGGTAAGAGAGAGAGAACTGCTATAAATTCATCTAAAGGATAACATACTTAGCCAGGTGTGGTGGCGCACTCCTGTAATCCTAGCACTTGGGAGGCTGAGGCAGGAGGATCAGTGTGAGTTCAAGACCAGCCTGGGTTACAAAAGGGAGCTCAAGGCTAGCCTAAACTACACGGCAAGACCCTGTCTCAAAAAGACTATAATAAATAAATAATAAAAGATAACACACTTATTTTACTCAAGCCACAGTCAATGAAAGACTTCTAACATGTGTGCATTTAATATATTTAGTACAGGGTCTCACTATACAGATCAGACTCGTAGTGATCCTCCTGTTTCCAGTCTCCCAAGTGCTGGGATTACAGGCGTGCACCACCACACTCAGTCTCAATCCCCATCTCAGTGAGATCCAGGGGCGGGACTGGCTTGGCATGCCCAGGATCAAACCCTGCTCGCTGTGTCTGCCTAAGCACTATCTGGCCAGCCCTATGTATTTTAGAGAGAATTCTGGATACATACAAGCCATTACAGCAAAAATTTAGGATTTTCTTTGCATTTGGTCAAGCGAATTTAATCTCTGGCAGAACCCAAAAGATTTTATAAGAATCTCATCCATAAGTACTACGAGATGGCCCCTAAAATCAAATGAGACAGTATTACAACATTCATTTTTAATGTAAATAACATGACTGAATCAATGACTGTTTAACTTCCAATTGAGTTTCACTAATTTCAAGTAATTCTACTTTTAAAAAGAACAGCACTGTTGATCAGACAGGTAAAGTCTTTTTCTTTGGGTCTGGGATATAGTTCAGCAGCACAACACCTGCCTGGCAAGTACGCCTGCCTGGGTTCAATTTCCGGTATAAAAAAACAAGTTTTCTTCTCTTTAAGCTCTATGAATTTAGTATATCCAAAGGACTTTAAATAGCAGTAAACATTAAGAAAAAAAATGGTGGAAGAGATTAGCAACCTGTGTCTTGGAGACAGTTTACACTTTTTTATTCAGTGTGTGTTTTCATTATTCCCTAAATTTAACATTTCACTAAATTGTCAGCAAAGAACATATCAGAGGGGCCCGGTGGGATGGCTCAGTGGTCTAAAGCGCCTGCTTGGGAAAGCTTGGGTGGCTTCAGGGACTGCGGTTCAATCCCCGGCACCACATGCTGCGCCAGCCCTGCCCTCTGTGTGGGCTGAGCCAGCCATAAAAATGAGTGAATAAACAAATAAAGGTTCTGAAACAAGAAAAAATAAAATAAAATAAAATAAAAAAATTCTTAAAAAAAAAAAGAACATATCAGATATCAGTTATAACTTTTTAAAGTTCTTAATTTATAATTAATTTCTTTGATATATAAACTATATAGTTCCTTAAAGAATGTGAGTGCTGGGGCCTGGCAGGATGGCTCAGTGGTCTACAGCGCCTGCTTAGGATAGCTTAGGCGGCTGCAGGGACCACGGTTCAATTCCTGGCACCACATGCTGCACCAGTCCTGCCCTCAGGGCAGGCTGAGCCGGCCATAAAAATAAATAAACAAACAAACAAATGAAAGTTCTGAAACAAGAAAAAAAGAAAAGAAAAGAATGTGAATGCTAAAGTCTAAGCCAAAAACTACCTCTTTTCATTTACAGTATCTTTTAGGTTGCAACTCGGGTGGTATCTGGAACAAATTTAAATTTAAATCCACCCTAGGTTGATATGATATTGTAAATTAGAACAAGGATCAAATCTGTTGGTTTAGTGTACAAACAACATGTATTAGTTCTCTGTGTCAACTGGAGCCCTACCCACATGGTAAACTAGTAAAAATAAGACTAATATCTTTAGTACCATTAAAAAGAACATATTCCAGATCAAACTCTACCATAACTATACACATGGTGTATGTATCAAGCAAATCCTCTTCCAAAGTGAAAAGCTGACTCAGTGAAAATTTATCACTATCTTTCAAATTAAACACAACTGGTGATAGTATTAATGTGACAGTGTATGGCTAACCGGGACATGCAGTTAATCCTCCCTAAAAAAATCACGGAGATCTTTCACCAGTGTGCAACCATTACTATACATCAGTGATGAAACCTTACAGAGCTTTCAGTGACACAGTACACTGCAGCACTTGTGCCCTAAGTTTGCCATCACTGTAGTAGCAGCCAGTGGTTACATGGGCTCACTCTTGGGCCAGACTCTAGGTTCTGAACTAGCAAGGTATGTAACCTCTCCATGTCTCTGTTTACTCACTAGGTTATTGGGAAGATTCAGTAAATTAAATAGTATAAAACTGTCAGGAAAGTGCCTGACAGAGTTACAGCAAATATATACTGTACAGGCTGTTACAAATATTTGCTAAATCTTCAGTGCTGGGCAGCATGATATAAGTCCCTTTAAAAAGATGTCATTTTATATACAGTGATAACACTTACTGAGTACAAACTCTATTCTCACCACATGTAACACAGATTTTGCTAAGCTAAATTCTGCTATGATCAAGCACAAGACCCTACAAACTTTTTTGTTTTTACCTGATTTCCTTTCTTAGAAGAAATGCTGCTTCTGTTCTAGCGTTCTACATACACAAGGCCCACTACTTCAAATCAACTGCTCTGGGATATGAGACATTAACCAGCTAACCTGAAGATTTGTAAGTGTCAAAAGCGCTTGGCAGGAGGGCTATTTCAGGATACTCACAATCTCAAAAGTTGGATACCACACTGTGTCTAGGTTTTAGGACTCTGTTAACATTTACAAGAGGTGTTAAAGATGTCATGTCCTCCGAGTCCCCAAAACACTCTGCTTTTGCTTTTACAAAGAACAAATTCATATCACTGAGAAGAACTCATATTTAGGGCTGGGGATACAGCTCAGTGGCACAAAACCTACATGGCAAGTGAGAGGCTGAGTTTGATTCCCAGTGCAAAACAAAACAAAACACAACTTAAATATATCCCATGTAACATTATTGAAGAAAACAGTAATAGCAAAGTGTACAATTTTCTCATATTTTACACTCTAAAAACATAATCTTGGGGTTGGGGAGATAGCTCCGCGGCACAAGTACCTGCCTGGCAAGTGCAAGGTTGTGAGTTCAAACCCGGTCCCGAAAAATAAATAAATAAATAATCCTATCCTGCCTGCTCCATCTCCTGGCACCCTGAGATGTTGAATGAGACTGGGCATGGTGGTACACGCCTGCAATACCAGTGCTTGGGAGGCTGAAAACAGGAGAATCACTGCAAGTTCGATCTACGTAGTGAGACCCTGTAGGCCCTGTGCCAAATACATACATATATATGTACATATATATTTATATAATCTTACCAAAATATTTCCAGGTGACATCACCTATGTCATGTACCAAATGTTAACCAACATTTCCTTTTGTCAGACATGTAAAAAGCTACAAGATATTAAACGTCTCATAACCAAATATCTTTAAAAAATCCTTAAACTATTTTTAATGCTCAAAATAGATATATTGCTACTTTTCCTTTGAAAGCAATTTTCATCAAAAGGCCAGCCCTTCAGGTCAATTTTAAGTTGGTACAGACTGAACTGTAGAGTGAGGAAATTGAAATGTAGTAAGGTTTTTCTGGCTTTTTCAGTACAGTTAATCTGCTTCATTTAAGGAAATGAGATAAACTGCAAATACAATGCAATTAAGACTTAGACACAAAACCTTTTTTTTAAATTTTATTTATTATTTTTATTCTTGTTTCGGAACCTTTGTTTGTTTATTCATTCATTTTTATGGCCGGCTCAGCCGGCTCCGAGGGCAGGGCTGGCCCAGCATGTGGTGCCGGGGATTGAACTGCAGCCCCTGAAGCCGCCCAAGCTTCCCCCAGCAGGCGCTTTAGACCACTGAGCCATTCCGCCAGGCCCCTAGACACAAAATCTTTCTACAAATACTCCCAAAGTAATTTATCCGATAAAGAAGTCAGTGCATAACAACTACTCAAGTCTTTTTACTAGGCAAGTATCTTAACTAGCATCTGAAGGACAAATTGCACTCGCTGCACTCCTACTTTAATACTCACTAACCCTCTCAAACTAAAATCAAGATGTACTCAACACAATGTAGATGGAATCCATTCCAAGAAAGGCAACCATTTCAGACCACTAACTCTAAAATGTCGCATAATTCAATGTAAACATGCACACACATTTATGTAGCTGGCTTTATGCCCCAGAATCTTAGCAATTCCTTATATTGGCATATAATCCTTAATCAAAGCCTCCTGGGCAAGTTAAATCCCAGACCACTGCAACAAGTCAATTGCAACAGCACATGTGTCCAGAATATTAGTGGTTTTCCTTACGCTCCCATTTTAAACAGGAATCTCCTTAAAATTAAATCTGCAAACAACAAAAAAAGTTCACCTGAGGGCATTCTTGCCAGTTTACTAGAGGCCCAGCTCTTCCTACCTGTCTGTGGTCTTGTCGCAGCTATAACAGCATACCTCCAAAGTGGTATGCTGGACGCGTCCCAAGCACCAGCAAACCAGACCTGCTGCCAAATCTGCTTGTTACCCTCCCCACCTCCCTTCCACCCCCGGCAAAAAGTGCAACCTAACGCATGTACGTTTATTGGGGTGGCGTGTGTGCGTGTGTATGTGTGTGTGTGTGCGTGCCTGTGTGCGGGCGGGACCTGAGACGAGAACGTGGAATAGATTAGAGAAGTGGCTGAACACTTTCAACTTTTTAGCATTAGCTCCTCCGAAATGAGAAAAACAAAGCCCAAACAAACCAACCCCAGCCTTCCTCCACCTCTCCCAAGCGCGGGAACCTCCGACCGCCCGGTGCGCACCTCCGGGTCTGGTCCAAGGTACCGACGAGCGCTACGCCGCAATTCCCAGCGCTCAAGTCGAGCGGCCGGCCGGACCGACGCCCCCAGCGAGTTCGTTCGCGCGCCGCGGCCCTGCCCGCCCCGCGGGGTTCACCTGAGGCCGCAGTCACAGCCAAGGGGCCCCGCCGCGCGCGCCCCGGGACAGTCTCCCCGCCAGCCTCGCTCCGCAGGATTACCTCGCCGCACCGCCAGCTTCGTGCTCCCGCCGCGGCCCGGCTGCCGCGAGCTCAGGGTCCCGCCGCAGCCCCTTAACGCCGCTAGGTCCCGGGGCGGGGGAGGGCTCGCGAAGGGGAGGGGGCGTGAGGAGGGAGGCAGGGAGGGGCCTAGCCGCCGAGCCAGCAGGAAGCTGCGACACCTGGGTCGCCGAAACCTGTGGCGCTCGGTATTTTAAAAATATAATTTAAACCTACTACCCTCGCCCCCCCGCCCCTCTCCGGGCGACCGTTAAGGGTTGGCGGCTCGCGCTCGGGCGGGACTGGCCGAAGTGCCCACGAGCGTGCCTTGGCCCCGCCCCACGCCCGCCCTCACGCCCCCTTGGCCCCGCCCTCACGCCCCCCCTTGGCCCCGCCCTCACGCCCGCCCTAGGCGCCCCTCACAGGCCCGGCCCTAAAGCGCCCATGTCCCGCCCCCTCTCGGCCCCGCCCTTGTCGAGGCCTGGCCCCGCCCTCAGCGCCCCTTGAGTGTTCTGGCTGCGTCCCCGCAGCCCCCTTCCGGGCTGCTAATGTCGCGGCGCCGGTGTGGTGGCTCCCGCGGGGGCCTCACGGTCTGAGGCGGGAGGGACTGCAGCTCGGCAGCGGCCTGGCGCCTCTACTCTGCCCTCCTCCGGCCGTGCAGCCTCGACCCCGACGGAAACCCGTCCGCCAGGGGAAGGAGGGGCGCCTCGGAAACGTCTCGGGCCAGCCTGAGGGCGAGCCCTCGAGTCTCCCGGCGGAGCCCCACGCGCTGCCCCAGAGGGCCCGGCTTCTTTCTCGGTCCCTTTGCCTCTGGGGGCGCCGCTGCCGCCGCTGCGGAAGGGCTGCGCGCGAAGGCATCCGCAGGGCCAGCTTCTGGGCCGCGCTGCCGCCTGGCTACTCGCCGCGTAACCGCAGAGAGCTGACCTCTCGGGGGCCCCAGCCACCGGCAAATGAGTCGAGGCCGCCAAACTTCGCAGCACTCAGTCACCGCGCCCGGGATCCATCCACAGGTGACACCGCGCCGCCCACCGCCGTCCGCAGCCCAGCCGGTTCTCAAAGTGGCCCGGAGGCGCGCGCTGCTGCCCACCCACGGCGAGCACCGCGCTCCCGCGCCTGGCCGTCCTTGCACGGCTGCACCCGCGCCGCGCCAGTGATTCATGGTCTCTCGGGTGAACCCCACCCTAACGCACAAACTTCATTCCCCACCCTTATCTCCCGTCTTCTCCCAGCACTGGCGACAGTCCACTCACTGCATTTCCTTCCTCTACAGACTCCTCCAGTGCCACACACCATCCCCCTCATCCTCATCTCCTCCCTGTCCCCTAAAAGTGTGCTAATTAAACGTAGTTTCCTCTTCCCACGTACGAAATGTGGGAAATATATCTTGTCTTGGCACAAGCTGTGATTTATTTATCTTGGTTTGCTCGAAGGCTAGAGGAATTTTAGCCACCACCATCTCCCATTTGTTTGAAATATACCTAAACGATTGTGGGGAAGGAAGACTTCCTGCCTTTGGAGAGGAAACAATATTTAGAAAATGCTTCGCTTGTCATTCTACTCCGCATTTAAAAATATCTGCAGTGTTACAGAAATATTGGGAGTGGCTGGGTATTTTAGTGCATTTAAAAGGCAAAAATAAATGAATAAATAAAGCTTTTCATGCAACAATATTAGGCTTTTAATCAATTGTGCGCACACACACACAAAATATGCCCAGGGCATCTCAGATTATAGGCTTCATTATACAGGTCATTTGCCACTCAAACCTAGACCCCCACCATCAGATCACCAAAGCAAAACAAATTCACAATCGTTTCAAGCATGTCTGATGAGCAGTCTTTTCCACGACCATCCCCTTTCCCAGCGCTCCTGAGCAAAATGGGTAAGGGATCTGCTTACCCGATGACGATCCGAAGCCTTTGGCTGTGCAGGGCGGTAGGCGGTGGTTCTGCCTTCCTATCCTCGGTGTGGCTTCTGCAGTGCTCGCTGCACGGAAACCCGCTGCAGCCTCGGGCCCGCGGCGGCAGCGGCAGCGGCAGCGGCGGCGGCGGCAGCAGCTTCTCCCGGTGCTGAGTAGTAAAGTGTAGGACTCGGTAGAGACTCCGCAGTTACCAGTAGGCGCTGGCTTCTAAGAGGAGGCGGAATCTTTCTTAAAGGAATGGGTTTTGTTTTTTCCTCCCCTCTATTGCTTCATCAGAGAGAGAGAGAATGGGTGGAAACGAGGAGTGTTTTTAGTGCGAGTAAAGCAGTACAGCTGTGGGAGGTCAAGGTTAAAATTATCTGGGTGACTAGGGACAGGCACTGATTTTAGTGCGAGTCAATGAATCATTGGAAGCACTAGCTTTAAAGAGCCCTGTTGACTTCAAACACGGAGGTTCATGGCAAAAATAAAGATGTGCACCCTGAAACTAGCAGTTTGTGCCTATGTTTAATTTGCAGTCATTGTACATTATTATAGAAACGCTATTTAAAACTGAATACAAGAATGGAAAGAATAATAAACTTCCGTGACTGGCAGCGGATTCAAGTCCTACTGACAAACTTAAACGTCAATATTAGCCGGGCGTGGTGGCGCACGCCTGTAATCCTAGCACTCGGGAGGCTGAGGCAGGAGGATTGGTGCGAGTTCGAGACCAGCCTGGGCTACAAAAGTGAGCTCAGGACCAGCCTCAACTACATAGCGAGACCCTGTCTCAAAAAGACAAAAAAAAAAAAAAAAAAAAAACGTCAATATCAGAAAACATTGACATTGACAGTTCAATATATACCCTTGTTATAAAAATCACAATAAACTATGATAGCTAAAATAATTTCAGAAAATGATAGAACACTGTGCTATTTCAGTGACAATCCACAGATGAGCAACATTAAACTGAAGTAGCTTAGCTTATGTTAAATGTGTGTGAATCTATTAGACTATTAAGATGTATCCTCATGAGTCTGCATTAAACTTTATTTTCAATATTCCTTAATTTTTTAACTTTTTTTTTGGTACTTTAGGGAAGGGTCTACAGGGTATTCAGGGTCTCACTACTGGATCAGACTCATAGTGATCCGCCTGTTTATAGCCTCACAAGAGTTGGAAATAGAGACACACACCACCACGGTTCAGTCTCAGTTACCATCTTAGCACACCCTGCGGAGGGGGCCAGCAAGGCAGGCCCAGGGATCAAACCTTTGGCCCCTGGGCCTGGTTGAATGCACTTTAATCAGCTGAGCTATTTGGCCGGCCCACCAATATTCCTTGATTTAAGCACTGCACATCTATGATTTTTTTTTTCCTTCATAGGTGAATGTGGAGCTTTCTTAAAATATGAAGAGAAAAATACTGAAAATATACAGCTGATAGGGGCTGGGGAGATATCTCTGTGGCACAAGTGCCTGCCTGGCAAGTGCAAGGTGGTGAGTTCAAACCCCAGCTCCACAAAAAAAAAAAAAAAAAATATATATATATATATATGTATATATATATATGTATATATATATATAAAATATATATATGCAGCTGATAATTTTTGTTGCACAACCTTTGTTGATTACCTGTGTGCTCTTGAACAAATAAGGACCTCATTTGGTCTTTAGTTCCTTATTTTATAGAATGTGGAAGTTGGTTATTCAATGCAAATGTGTCCCACTCTAAGTTATTTTTCCTGAAAACATAGAATAAAATAAACCATTATTTTTAAATGCATACCCAGCATTTGCTATTCACTACTAATTTATAATTATTTTGCAAAACAATCATTTTGTGATCCAGCAAATAAACTTAATGTCCTCTGAATTATGATTGTACCACCAACGGTGATCAATTTCTCTTGATGCAGAACCCAACTATTTTGTTACAAGTTCCAATTGACTGAGGTAACCTGATGTATGTTAAATAAAACTAGACACATTGACCCTCCTCAGATGATAGAGTTGGAGCATATGCCAGAGCTCACCTCCTCAAAAATCTGTAATGTTACAAGTGAGAAATAGAAACCTGGAACAGCAAAACAGCAACAATATTAGGGATAGAGCTAGGATGAACTTCACACTCAAAGCAAATAAATTTACAACGTACATGTGTGCTGTTTCAAGTTTAGGGGCTGAGCAGGACCCATCACAGCAACAGAGTAGCTGCACTCAGTGGCTCTTTGTGTACAGACACATAAGCTAAAGAAACACATGAGGGGCCTGGCAGGATGGCTCAGTGGTCTAAAGCACCTGCTTAGGAAAGCTTAGGGCGCTGCAGGGACTGTGGTTCGATCCCAGGCACCACATGCTGCGCCAGCCCTGCCCTCAGGCCAGGCTGAGCTGACCATAAAAATAAATAAACAAACAAAGGTTCTTTTTTTAAAAAAAATTTATTTCTCTTCTCGTTTCAGAATTTTTGTTTATTTATTTATTTTTATGGCCGGCTCAGCCTGCCCTCAGGGCAGGGCTGGTGCAGCATGTGGTGCTGGGATCAAACCACGGTCCTTAGAGCCACCTAAGCTTTCCTAAGCAGGCGCTTTAGACCACTGAGCCATCCTGCCGGGCCCCAAGACAAATTTTATTTTTTTTATTTTTTATTTATTTTTTGTCTTTTTGAGACAGGGTCTCACTACACAGTTCAGGCTGGCCTTGAGCTCACTTTTGTAGCCTAGGCTAGTCTCGAACTTGCACTGATCCTCCTGCCTCAGCCTCCCAAGTGCTGGGATTACAGGCGTGCGCCACCACGCCCGGCCCAAAACAAATTTTAGAAGAGCAAAAAAATGTTACCAGAGGAAGTAGAAGAGGAAAGGAGGGAAAAGAGAAGAAAGAAAAGGAAGAAGAAAAGGCTCATGAGCCCCAGCATCTGTTAGCCCATTCCTGCTTATCTGCCACCCATGTCACTAGACCCTCACCCAGGGAAAGGTTTACAGGATGTTCAGGGTCTCACTGCTAGATCAGACTCATAGTGATCCACCTGTTTACAGTCTCCCAAGAGCTGGGTTTACAGGCATGTGCCGCCACACACAATCTCAATTGACATCTCCTGCCAGGGATTGAACCCCTGGCTCCTGCACCCGCTTGCAGGTGCTTTAATCCACTGAGCTATTTGGCTGGCCCTAAATGTATTATTCTTGATAACATGGCAAACTTCTTGTTTTCTGTACCTGGAGGTAAAGTTTATCTCTTAGGTTAAAAAAGACAAGAAAATACCTCCTATAGGGAGGCAATAGAAGGAGATTAGTTGCCCAGCTTCACGTCTGTTTTTGTTTATCTTGCTTCTCTGCAAGGCAGTTTTTCATTTCATCTAAGTGGGAGTGGACGATGAAGAAAGTAGTGATTATCTGTATAATGCAAAGCAAGTGCCCTGGAAAAACTCTAATGCATTTCTCTGAATCTTCCCAAAATATGAAGCAGTTTCTTATGTAAAGATACTTAATAGACACTTTTTAAACATGAATGCACTATTTAATGAGTGAATTGCCCCCCAAATACCCTGAAACTGATTACAAAGTGTTTTTGTTTATTTTTAATGTGCATTGTCCAAAACAACTGACTCCATTTTCTACTTCCCCTTTCTAACACAGCCACGATCTAAAAGACACAGTCTCCTTTCTGTAGAGCTCTTTAGACATGCCTGATTTGTATTCTCCAATTAAAGTGTAGCCACAAATCTCCACAAGAACCCTGGGTAGATCAAGCAGTAGCAGAGACACTTTCTGCCAAGGAAACACAGGCTTAGGTTTCAAAATCCTGGCATTCTAGTTCTAGTTGTGAGAGCAACTGGTTATGTGACCTCAAACAAGTTTCTTCACCTGTCTCTGCCTTTGTGTGGCCATCTTCTAAGTAGTGCTGGTGGGTGGACTGCAATACCTACTTTACCTATTTTTGTAGAGCTCTTGTGAAATTCAAATGAGACTTAAATGTAAAACTGTTTGGAACCTTTCAAAGCTAAACCTAAGCATCAGGTATTATTATTATTATAGGTGGATGTATTTTAAATCAATTTTCTAGTTCAAGGGACTTTAACCTAAACAACCTGTTTTACTACTTATTGTTTTAGAAACCAAACAAGTTTATCTCTCTCCTTTTGCTCTGTACACACACACACACTCTCTCTCTCTCTCTCTCTCTCTCTCTCTCTCTCTCTCTCTCTCTCTCCTGCTGTTCCCAGTTTAACTACTTGTCTGCTTTGAAAATTTCCTCCTGGGCTGGGAAATATGCACGTGCAGTTGAACATGAAGAACTGAAGAGCTTATGTAGTACTCTCTCCCTATCCCAGCCCCTCCCCAAATTTACTCTTTCAAAGTTCTCAGACAGAAAAACAAACTTAACTAAGCACAGCAGCCTTTTCATACTACATCGTGTATTTAATCAATGGGCTAGATGAGCTATTCATCTCAGACGGCACTGCTACACACATTTTGAAGACCTTTTATGCAGAGCTTGTCTGGAAAATACTTGGGGAACAAGGCAGGGAGGACTGACATGAAACTCATTCTAATGAGTTCTCCACTCCCCAAGGAGACATAATCAGGGCAAAAGACTCCAAGCTTCATCAACATATTTTATCAGAACTATGTGACCTATATGGTTTATTACATATATATATATATATATATATATATATATATATATTTATTTATTTATTTATTTATTTATGTTTTGAGAGAGGGCTTCGCTATGCAGTGCAGGCTGGCTTTGAACTCATTTTGTAGCCCAGGCTGGCCCCTCAAATTCTTGGCAATCCTACTTTCAGTCTCCCAAGTGCTGGGATTATAGATGTGGGCCCCCAGGCCTCGCCTTTATGTGGTTTATTTTAAAGGAACTGCCTCAGTTAAATACCTGACAGATCCTATACAACTGTTCATATGATTCAGTGCAATAAATACTCATGACTTTCATGGAGATCACCTCCAGGATCTTACCTTTCTGTGTGATTATTTTCACTTATTTATTTTCTATTTGGTGACTTAAAAATTATCATGACTAAATAAATAAACAACTGCTACAAATATGATGCCCATAATGAGAAGTCACTGATAGATCAGACAGCCAGGCCTGTGGCACACACCTGTAATCCTAGCACTTGGAAGGCTGAGGCAGGAGGATTGCTGTGCATTTGAGGCCAGCCTGGGCTACAAAGTTAGTTCAAGGCCAGCCTGCACTGCATATTGAAATCCTGTCTCAAAAAGAGAGAGAGGGAAAAGGTTGGACATAAAAATTCATAGGAACTCAAACTATGATTCTTCAATTTGTTTCTCTCTCTCTCTCTCTCTGTGTGTGTGTGTGTGTGTTGAGGTGGTAGGGGTGGTACTGAGGATTTGAACCCAGGGTCTTCATACTATGCTACATTCTTAGCTCTTTAAAAAGTTTTCTTTTTTATTCCTGAGACAGAATCTTGCTAAATGCCTGGGCTGGGCTCAAACTTGCAGTCCTCCTGCCTCAGCTTCCTAGAATTCTGGGAGTAGAGCCATGTGCTACCTGTATCCAGCTGAGTCATTGATCTCTATGTAGAGGAAATTAAATAAATGCACAGGATAGTTAGTGTATGAAACCCAAAATATATCAATTGCAAATACATTTTTTATGTAGCCATATGTCATAAAGCTTCAATTGTTCACTTTAAATATTTATGTTACATGATCTTAGAACATGTATGTTAATCTTTATGTCCAGACTTCTAGAATAGGATCAGGAACCAACAGTAACAGGGTCATTTGGAGAGTTTTCCAAAGTGCTGATTCCTGAGCCCAGCCCAGGTTTACTGAATTGGAATTCTTTGGGATGGTGTCCTAGCCTGGGGATACTTCACTCCCGCTGCGCCCATCCCTGGCAGGTGAGTCCCGTGCATGCCTGCTGAAGTACCACTGTCCTACAGAAACAGAGCAGGGTGTGTGCTGAATCCCAGAGCCAAGGTGGTGGAGATGCGGGTAGTTCCCTTTTATTGTGTGAGATGAATCAGAAAAGGATGATCCTAGCTGTGTCTTCTCTACTTTGTAACCATGGGCAAGAGAATTGGTCAGAACCCTAGTAATGTCCTCATTGCAAAATACACATTCAATAGCATTGTTGTGAGAATGAGATGATGTAAGTGCGAGGAATTTTTTTTTTTAATTTATTTTTTCTCTTGTTTCAGAACCTTTGTTTATTCAGTCATTTTTATGGCTGGCTCAGCCTGCCCCGAGGGCACAGCTGGCACAGCATGTGGTGCCGGGGATCGAACTGCGGTCCCTGAAGCCGCCCAAGCTTTCCCAAGCAGGTGCTTTAGACCACTGAGCCATCCCACCATGCCCCACTAGGAATTTGTTTTCCAGTGGTGGAACTGAAGTCTATGTCCCTCTCTCCCTGTTCAGAAATAGGTTCCCAGGTACATTCTTTTTGTACTGGATTCTTAATGTACTTGGTCAAGTAATGAATTCCTGCTTTAATGGTAACTAGTATTTTGAGTTTTTAACACATGCCAGTGCTTAGTGGTAGAGAACCTCCTTAGCTTGGCATGTGCCAGGTGTGTGAGTTCAATTCTCAACATCAAAAACATAAAATGTCCTGAAACTGGAAGGTATATATAGATATAACTTCATTTCTTACCTTCTGTGACCCTTACAGGTAAGATATACATACAAATATATATATATATATATATATATATATATATATATATATATATATATATTTTTTTTTTTTTTTTTTTTCCCCCTGCAAAGCTTTATTGCAGAGGGCCTCAGTCCTTCTTGGCAGCTGCCTTCTTCATGGTGGCCAGCACGTTGCTCAGCTCCTCACGCTCCCTCTTGGTGGATGTGTGTCCCCACCCTTTTCTTGATGAGCTTGAGGGTGCGTTTGTCCTTGGAGATCTTGAGCAGCTCCATGCTGCACCGCTTGCAGGGCGCGAAGCTGCACACCTCCCGGATCATGTCCCACAGGAGCTTGGTGTGGGTGGTGCATCTGCAGCAGCGGCTCTGCCTCGGTTTGCTCACGTTCTTAATCACCTTGTGGCCCTTGTTGAGGCCCCCGGCCATGGGATAGCAGAGGGCCATGGCTACTGTTCTTCAGTGGTTGCTGTGGTGGCAGGTGAGTACTATTATTGTTTTCACTTTTGATTTTTTTTTTCTTTTGGCAGGACTGGGATTCAAACTCATGACCTTGCACTTGCTAGGTAGGCACTTGTGCCCCAAAGCTATCTCCCCAGCCCGTTTTCACTTTTATAGAGGAAGAAATAGCCTTAGAGCCTCAGTGTTACTTATGTAACTTGCAAAGTCATGGCAGAGCTAGGAATCAAAGCCAGGCTTTCTGACTCCAGAGCCTAATCACTATTGTCCTGCTTGCTCTATAGGTACTTAAATTCATACATATATATGTGTATATATGTATATATAATGGAGTTTATAACCATGTAAGACAAATTGACAAGTGACTGTCCTAAGTCCTTTAAGTACTTTTGGAGGTTTCGCTCTAAACTAAGTACCCAGGGCCTCTTGTGCACTGAGCATATAGTCTAGAAAGGGGCAGTGCTCCCCCCCATAATTTTCTTTTTTTGGAGACCTTCCATACTTGCCTATGTTGGAGCATGACACACATAATAGGGACTCAAATTTAACTGTTGAAAGAAAGAGCTTGTGGCAGTGCACAATTTAAACAGCTGACATAGCCAAGCCTAAAATTGTTTTTATTAATCTTTCATTATTTATTTATTTGGTACAAGGTCTCACTACACAGGTTGGACTCCTAGTGATCCTCCTGTCTCAGCCTCTCCAGTGCTGGGTTTCCATGGCCAGCTCAGTGTATGAGACCGAGGATCAAACCTGGGTCCTTGTGCTTGCCAGGCAGGCGCTTAGGCCACCGAGCTATCTCTCCAGCCCCCCAAATCTAAGATTCTAAACAAAAATTGCAGACCAGACTGATCTGCTTTTCCAGATCAGCTTCTATTTGGACTTTACTGGAGATTCCAAATCTCAGAGCTACTAATAATGACATTATTTGCAACAAATAGCTCTTGAGCTCTTGTTATACACAGTCTTCTAGTCTGGCACTTGGAGGGTTACAGAAAACCCTTAAATATGTCATACGCCCTAAATATCTAGTTGGGATATAATATGCAAATGGACAAGGCCACTAGATAGCAAAATGATCTTATAGAAGATAATTAATGTGAATCTCCTAGCAAAGAATAAACAGAATGAAAATAAATGGTACATGTAATTAAATGCCCTATTATCAATATTATTTCCTATTTTAATAACTATTGAAGCACAGTTATTGTTTTATTAGCAATATGAAAAAATAAAAATTGTGTTAGCTACCATTTAACAAGTGCTTAGGCTTCTGTAGGCATCACCGTTTCATCCTGCTATAGTCCTGTGCAGTCTGTAGCTTTAGTCCTGCTTTTTCAGAGTTGAGAGAGTTGAAATAACTCGCCTAAACATGCACATTTACTAAAGAAATAGAGTCAGGGAAGAGAGGTCAGTTCCTGCTGCAGAAAACAGAAACACTGTCTCTGAATAACAAGAGCAGAATTTTCTCAAGGGGAAGAGTGGGAGGGATTTTTCCCATGATAGAGGTGGCAGGGGCACAGGATGTCAGTTTATAGGACGGTCCCATAGTCCTCTGCTCAGGGTTATGCTCTTAGTGAGCATGTGACTCGGGTCCCCTAGCTAGAGAGGGACACTGAGGCTGAAGTATGTTGATAGAATTGTACCTAAACCTGTTTGCCTGGAAGGAAGAGTTTGTGTAGGCCAAAGTTAGGATCTACGTCGTCTCCAAACACATGTAACACATGAGCTTACTCTTAGCCAAAGCTCAAGAAGGAATTTAACCTATTACCCTGAAACCCTGAGCCTCATTTCCACAGAGCTGTTTAAGTCTCCCCAGCTCCAGTTACTTTACGTTAGATCACTATGATTTACACTCACTGAGGTGACAGTGTTGGTGGAATTCCTGCTACGTGCCAACCACTTTAGGAAGTACTAGGAATAAGGCAGTGAAGTTTTTTTGTTTGTTTGTTTTTAATGAAACAAGTATGACACATTTTAATTGATATATTCTTTTTTTCATACATTGCAGGTTTTACCCTTGGTCCATTTCTTTCCACAGTAGACACATAATTAACCTTGCTTATTTCTGAAGAACAAGCAGCTCAACCTGCATTGCCAATCTAGCCACAAGGCAGAAAGCTTGTCTGTGGGCACTATTTTGAGAATATTGAAATCCCAAGAGGGGCCGGAGAGATAGCTCTGTGGTCTAAGTGCCTGCCTGGGAAACACAAGGACCCAGGTTTGATCCCTGGTACCACATGCTGCATTGGCCCATACCAGACCAGCCCCAAACTGGGCATGGTGGCACACGCCTGTAATCCTGGCACTGGGGAGGCTGAGACAGGAGGATCACTACAAATCTGAGCATAGTGACACCTTGCACCAATTAATTAATTAATTAATTAATTAATTTTAAAAGAGAAAGAAAGCCCAAGAATGGTCTCCACTGCTGGTCTGTGGATCCACCCTGTGTTCTGGGAGCCCCTTGGCTGCCCCCTTGTCTGGGGTCTTCCAGCCACGTGTCCCATGGCGGTTCATTGCTGAGTCACCAGAGGGTCCTGCCTGGGAAGGTCCAGGGAGGTATAAACTGCCACCACTGCTGCTGCTACAGTGCCTTGCTGGGTTCCTGGGGGCCCCTGCCTTTGGACAGTCCAGCCACTGATCTACTCTGATCTCCTAGGCATCTTTATAGCCAAACAAATTGACAATCAAAATTAATCATCACGTACACTAAACAAACTGCTATAACTACAAAGAACAACTGCTATCTGTAAGGTAGCACTGATTTTCCATTTTAGAGTACCTTTTTGTAGTGAAGTTTTTATTGTATTGGGAAAACACAGGTGTTCCTGCAAAAATGAATCAATAAATAAGATTATTACAGATGCTAAAATAAAACGGCTCCTGACAACGACTGTAGCAGGTACGGTGCTACTTTGTTAGGGTGAGCGGAGGCCCAGATGACCTGTAGCTGGCACGTGGGGGACAAGTGAGTTCAGAGGTGGAACAAGCCTGGTGTGTCTGAGGGGCTGGTGGAGGCCCGCAGCTCAGCACTGGGTTTGAGCACAGAGAATCTCCAGAGGAGACCAGGAGCCGGGCAGGACCTGTGTCCCACAAGCCCAGCGAGGCAGTGGGAGTGTCTGCACCTTTGGGTCTTTCTTTCTTTCTTTCTTTCTTTCTTTCTTTCTTTCTTTCTTTCTTTCTTTCCTTCCTTCCTTCCTTCCTTCCTTCCTTCCTTCCTTCCTTTTGTGTGTATGGTACTGGTGCTTGAACTCTGGGCCGTTGCTCTGAGCTGAATCCTAAGCCCTTTTTATTTTTTTATTTTGAAGTAGCAAATCACTAAATCCCAACTTGCTCAGGCTGAATTCAAATTTGTGATCCTCCTGCCTCAGCCTCCCAAACTGTTGAGACTACTTTCAGAAGGCTTTAACCAGAGAGGGAGAGGGAGAGATCTGATTTATTTGTGTCTTTGAAATTTTATTCTGGCTGTTATCTGGGAAGTCATTTAGGAAGTCATTAAAATCATCCTCACAGGAGCAAATAGGGCCTCAAGAGAGAGCAGACAGGAATGGGCCTCCATCTCCTTGGGGAGGGAGCCCAGTCCCTCGATGGAGAGTGCTGGCTGGGAGGGAGTGGAGTTGATCTGGAGTGATCTCTCCATTGTGGCCTGAGTGCCAGGGATGGCAGCATCATTACCAAGACAGAGAACACTTGAGAAGAACCAGAGTGGGAAGTAGAAGGAAAGCTTTCTGTGAAGCTTTAGATCACCCCTTCCTTCAGAGAAATTTTTGTCCATTGTATATCCGTTGAGTCTAGAGCACTGAGTATATACTCAATATACATTGGGATTTTTTTTAGTCTAGTTTAGTGAGCCTCAAACTTATGTGTGTACATCAAAATCACCTGGACAAAGTGCGGTGACTACATCACAGTCCCCGCACTCTGGGAGGCTGAGACAGGAGGATCACAAGTTGGACAACAGCATGGGCAATTTAACTTTATCTCAAAATAAAAATAAAATTAAAAAAAGGGCTGGGGCTGTTCTGTGCAAAGATGTTCGATTCATTCTCTAGTACTGCAAAAAAAAAAAAAGTAAAGCAAGACAAAACAAAACAACTGGGCAGCTGATTGAAGTTCTAGGCTCAGTAATCCCCACTGTAGCCTGACCCGAGCAAGCTCTGCTGTGGGGAGTTGGGGGCACACTCAGTGCTCAAGGGGGTGGACAGGAGCATTCCAGTTCAAGCAGCAGTTTAGATGTGTCAGTGACCACTGAAACCACCTTTCGGTGATGTTTTTCATTGCTAAGACAAATTACCCAACACCCACAACTTCAAGGAAGAAGGGCTGATTTCAGCTCCCAGCCTGTCAAGGTTTCGGTTCATGGCTGGCCAGCTCCAAGGCAGGGGGAATCGAAGAGAGACAGCCATGGCATGCCAGGCAAATAAAAAGCCAGCAGCAAGCCTCCCTTTCCCTTTTATTCCACTCAGGCTCCCAGCCTTTGGGTTGGTCCCCCTCATACCAGGGTGGGCCGTCTGTCTTGAGTAAATTCACACACAGAACTATGCTAATCTATCAGCAGGTTGGTCCAGTTGTCACAGCCACACACACAGTGTCAGACTCTCCAAATCCTCACCAATGAGCACATGCAGCCTTGGGGGACATCTGGACATAAACCCTAACAATCGGCTTACCTGATGACTATGGTATATGGTGTTAAGGAGTCAGTGGTCTAGTCTTAAGCATAGTCAAATCACCAAGTGTTTTTTTTTTTTTAAATCATCTTGAGAGAAGACCACTGAAGGAAACCTGATGTCCCTTCTGTCTCATTTAAATTCTTGAAAGGGTCTGTCATACAAAGAGAAGCGTTAGCCACATGTGAGGATTTCAGGGGCAGAAGACAATCCCCTCTTACTCCATCCCTGAAGGAGTACAGTCCCCTCACTTAGTGATGACAGTAAGTGTACACTTTTGTTTCCACAGAATCCATTCTGTTTTCCAGAAAGAATGCCCCAATATTCCTTTGAAAAGCCATCTTCACCTCAGTATTGCAGTCTTGGTGCCTTGCCTGCCTTAAGGCAAGGGTTGACTCCAGCAGAGGCTAGCCAGATGTTCCTTCTCTAGTTTATTTTCTTCTCCAGGCCAAGAGTTTTAACTCAGGGACTCAGGCATTCTAGGCAATTGCTCTGCCACTAATCTGCACCCCTAGGTCCCTCTCTAGCCTTTGACTATTCAGTAGAGCAACCCAAAGATGGAAAAGAATCAGAATTCTTGAGAGAATTCTCTGAAGAAAACATGATTAGGTACTACAGCACTTCAAAGATCTCACAAGACTTCCACAGTGCCCATCCTTTTCCAGACCTGATTCTTCAGCTTTTTCTTCAATATGAGCTATAAGCTTTTTTCTTCCAATAAATCCCTGTCATGTTTCAGTTGAAACGATCTCAGTTTCTTACAGTGTAATCTGACAGTGATGAAAAATCTTGTAATTTACAAACAGAGATAAAGTTTCAAACCAAATCCTTCTAAGGAGTAGAATGATGGAAATTCTCATTGAAGCGTACATGTTTGGTAGCAGAGACCATAGAGCTCACTTTATCAGGTCGAGAACAAAGGCCAGCACACATCAGACCTGTGCCAAAGGAGGGTGCCATCTTCACCTCAGTATTGCCTTGTGTTTACTCCTGTGATGAATACCTTGCTGGAAACTCACAATGCTTTTGTTTCTTAATTTCCACATAGCCCTCTCAGCTGCTGAATGTCTTTCTTGAGACGATACTTTCAGGGTAAGCCTTTCCCAAGCAGTGCATAATTACTAGGACACATAAACTTAAGACATCAATTTATGACACGAGAGCTCATAACCTTAAATTTAGTTCTCATTTCCGTCTGTGGTCCCCAGGGGAAGAAGGAACATCCTGTCCTTTCAGTAATTTGGGTTAAATCGTAGTCATTTGTTGACCTCCCTCCTCTTTCTGCTTTTAGAAAGGCTTGCAAATCTAGACTCTAATACAGCAACCAGTTAACTTATGTCTTAGGACAGTCTCCTCTGAACAAGTTTTTTGCTAACTTGTTCACAGTGAGAAATGAAGAACAGATAAGATTCTAAAGAGCCGGCAGCAGCCCGTGTGTGAGCCACACCCTGGAGAGATAGCAAGTGTGTCACAATTTAACAGCAGTCATAAAAATGAATTCTAATCACTTGCAGATTACATACAGGACAGACAGAAATATATATTTTACAAAAGCAGTCTAGTGGATTTTATTTTTAAAAATTTAATAGTGGTTCTATTTGTGAAAAGTAAATGTAACAGCATCTAGATACAAAATTATATTAACTCTGTACGGCTGATCGTTTTCTTTTTTTAATTAAGTGAACTTTTATGGAAGTTTACTTAACTTGTAGTACAAAAATACGTTTCAGATGATTTAATCCAACACCAATGAAGAGAGCAATTACGGCACCAAAATGGCTGACTGTTTTCATTTCAAAGCTAATGGAGAGGGTTGCCACCAGTTTTATTGTGAAAATATGTAATAGTAGGAAACTAGCATTTTCTGAGGACTTACCATCCTCCGGGTACTGAATGCTTTGTGGTGCACCTCACTGCACATAGTACAGTTGCAACACCATCAGGAGGTGTCCTACTGTACTACTGAGAAACAGTGGAACTGCAGCCTTGAGAAGATAAGCAACAGGGGGGGTCAGGAACATAGCTCAGAGGCACAAGTGCCTGCCTGGCAAGTGCAAGGTCCTGAGTTTGATCCCCACTTCAAAAAAAAAAAAAAAAAAAAAAAAGCAACTGGACTGGGTTCTTCACTAAATCAAAGAGCTGGCTGGCCAAAAGGTTGGATTTTGAATCTTCACCAAAGAGTGACTTTGGAATCCCAGCTTCTGCCTTCTCTTTTTCCATCTTCCAGCACTGCTTGGCCAACTAGCGAGATGGTGCCTGACCTTGCCTTTTACCTTCTAACCCTCTGTTTGATTGTTTAAAACTGCATTCTAAAAACTACCCAAACCAGATAGTCAGAATACACGGGCTTTCCGGGAATCTCTTGCTTGGACGTTAATTGTTAACTCAACAGTAAGCCTCTCTGACAGCCTTTACAGCACTTTACTTACCTGGGTTTTCCATTAAGTTAAGTAGGAAGAATGTAGAGATCTAATAGTACGCGTTAAGCTCCAATTGCATGGGTAAGGCCCATAGTTGAGGGGCTCCTTCTATGTGCAGAGGATTTGGGATGCAGGGATGGGTGCAGCGTCTTTCTCAAAAAATGGCTTCTCAGCCTGGGGCTTGCATCTGGGAGTGACATGGGCATGGAGGAAGGGCACCGCCACAGCAGACCTCCTACCATCGGACAAGCAGGGCTCCTCCCCAGGATGACTGTCTTGAAGCAGTCTTCCCGAAGCCTGGCCTTGACATAATATACTTTCCCCCAGAAAGTGCGCCTCTCCTTTCCCTCCCCCTTTCCCTCCCCCTTCCCCTCCCCTCCCTCCCCTCTTCCCTCCCTCCATCTTCTATTCCTCTCATCTTTCCTGCCTCACCCCCATCCTCCTGATACACAGAATTGAACCAAGGGCCTTCTCAGTGAGCTATGTCTGCAGCACTTTTAAAATTATTTATCTATCTATTTACTCATTTTTTGAGGTAAGGTCTTATTAAGTTGCTAAGTTGCCCGGGCTATGCTCAGACATGCAACCCTCCTGCCTCTGCCTGCCCGAGTGAGCGCTGAGATTACAGCATGCGCCACCATGCCCAGCTCAGGTGGCTGCGTCTTAAAGAGCCTTCTGAGTTCTTTTTTCTTTTTCTTCTCCACCTGGTGGGATGACTTAATTGATGCAACCCAGATTGGCTTTCAAATCATTGCCAGGTTTTTTACAAGAAGCACCTGTGGTTAGGCTTGGCATCATCATCATCATCATCATCATCATCATCATCATCATCATCATCATCATCATCATCAATTGTTATTTTCTGGGAGTATTCCAACACCCCTTTCCCATACTGCTGCTTTTTGGTGGGTATAGATTGCTGAGACTTCTGTTACAATGGTGGATTAAGAATCCAAAGCATTAAAAAAAAAAAAAAAAAAAAAAACAGAACAATATGGATAACACCAAAAGGTCCTGTTCCAGAATGTCCCTTCTATCTTTGTTCTTAGAAAGGGAGAGCAAAAGCACAGCACTTCCTGTCTTTGATCATGTGTGGTTGTCTATCCAGAAGGAAGCTAGATTTGTCAGTCACACAAATGAGTAAAGAGGTGCAGGGTCTGTGAAGACAAGATGGTCGAACGTTTGCAGACGTGGAAGTGTCTTCCTGGGAAGAAGTCCGCAGAACAGTTACCATGCTCCACGTGGTAACTGCTCCACAGTAACGTGCTCCACACCACTTAGCTGTGGACAGGAGCAGAGCTCTTGCTTGCTCTGAACTTCTCTTTCCCTGTCTGTGAGATGCATGTGGGAGTCAAATTGTATATCTGTAGACTTGCGAGAGAACTTGAACTTACTTCATTCTGTATCCCTTCCACTGCAGGGATTTCACTTCCAATCTTCCTGAAAGATTACCTGTGACCCTATCTCCCAAGGAAGGGCCTTATGCTCCTCCTTATGTTACCGTTTCCTTCGCTTCCTCATTCGGAGCCAAATTCTGCATCTCAGTGCCTATATTCATTAGTCTTGGTTCTTCACGCAAAGCTCTGAGCTGGCAACTTGAAGGACACAAAGGACAATCCAATACAGTGCAAGGAAAGCCAGGCCCACCTGAGGCTGGACCACGACATGAGCACTGCACCAGCTGTGAAGTCCCCACCCAACTCCATCAGCTGTATGAAGTTCCGTTTCTTCATCTGTCTAATGGATAGATTGCAAATACCTGGAAAGAATGTTGGGAGGGTTTGAAATAATTGCTATGTAGTGTCTTGACATAAGTGATGCGTATAAAATGATTCTCAAGAGAAGCTCTTTTTCTTAGAAAGCAACAAAACCAGTGTTTATTGAGGCCTGTGGAGATGATGGTATAATTTCAGGTTCTTATTAAATCACTGTTGCCCCTGCGGTAGGTTAATTACTGGCCAACTTGTAACACCCAGCTGAAGTGAATCAGTGTGGTGCTTCAGGCTGTGGCAGGCCCACCTGAGGACTGATGGCAACAGCACGAGAGGAGCAATAGAAGCCAAGTTGGTGTGCTGTTGGTTCCCCGACAGAAGCTTGTCATGCTGGTTTTCCTGATATGAACTTGACTGTTACTGCAAAAGGAGATCAGGTGCCCCTGTTGCTGAGGATGGCTGCGGTTCTCTTCAGGGGAGCTCTGCTTTTTACTTCCTGGCTCCAGTGCCAATCGCTCAGCCTGCTGGCATAGATCCTTTCCAGTGCAGATCTTTAATGTAGACTTGTGTGAGACATGGCTGTGGGCTCTAAGCCTCCAGCTGGATGTGCACAGGACATTGTCATGGGATCGAGACCCTCACCAAGGGGTCTTTGTGTCTCTAGTGCATGCACAGAGCTCTCGTACTCCTCTGCACTTGACTTTTTGGGTGAATGTTATAAAATAATCCTATAAATTATGTGTCCTGTATGAAACCTATTCCTTGCAAACCCTGTCTACAACAGCCTCCCTTACCCAGTCACCTTCCCGAAGCTCTCCCTCTCAATACATGAGCCTTTTAGGGGCCATGCTAGATCTAAACCATAGCAATCTCACTCTATAGGCTCCCCTCCGAAGGAACACTTACCCTATGGTGCTTGCCCCCTTCTGAAACTTTGTTCTGAAACTTTTTCAGCCTTTTCCCTTGCTCCAGCCCTGGTTACTTCTTACTATATATTTCCCTTCTCAGTCAATCTCTGGGTTCTCACACTTGAGCGGTTAAAAAGAGAAGGATATGTGTACAAAGGCTTCACAGAGATGACGCCATGTGTAAGCTGACCAGAAGAGAGAGAGAAATTAGTGTCTTACTTGAAGTAAGACGCTTCCGAATGTTACTGCAATAGAATATGATCGGCGCTCAGATTTTAAAAGATTTATTACAGTAAAAGAAACATTACCACTAGCCCCTGTCTTAATGACTTCTCTGTTGCTGAGAAACAATACTCAAAATTTAAAGGGAAGAGGTTTATTTTGGAGTAACAGTTTTAGTGGGCTCAGTGATGACCACCTGGCTCCAAGATAGACACAACATAGAATGTTCTGGCAGGAGAAAGCCGCTCATGTCACGCCAACAGAGAGGAAAGATGGCTCTGGTACAAGAATAGATCTTTCCAGCCCCTGTGACCCAAATCCAACCAGGCTCCACTAGCTAACAGCATGCACTGCTCTGAATCCATCAGGCTAATCCACTCAGGAGTACAGCACCACCGTGATCCGATCACCTCTGATTCTGTGAGCCTCTTGGGGGGACAGTCTAGACCTGAACCATAGCAACTCCCCGCAGAATGCCACCCTTGATCTGAACATTCATCTCATCATTTGTGCCACTTTCTGAAGCAGTTCTAGAAGTTCTTTTCCATGAATGTTTTTAGTTGTGCTACTGTGTTGCTTTGATAGATGGAATCAATTTAAAATATGTACCTTGCATGGTCATTTTGACTTTGAGGAAGAGTCAGAAGTTGCATGGCGCTAGATTTGATAAATAAGGTAGATGAGCACACACTGTAATGTTTTAGGAGCCTGCCTTTCCATTGGACAAAATTTGGCAGCAGTGTTTACTGTATTTTAATCACACCTCATAAAGATAATTATGAAAGAGAGCTTGCAGAACTTCTTCAGATAGTGGTAAGAAAAATGGCACAAGCATTCTCAAGGCAAGAGGGAGTATTTTGAGTATTTTAAAAACTTAAACATTTCTGGGACACGCAGATAACTCAGTGGTCTAAGCACCTGGCTGGCAAGTGCAAGGACCCAAGTTCAATTTCCGGTACCACATATCTTACTGGCCCCATGCTGAGCAGGCCACTGAAACTGGGCTTGGTGGCGCATAGCTACAATTCCACTGCTGGGGAAACTGAGACAGGAGGGTCGCTATGAGTCCAAGCTGCATATGGAGATCCTGTATCAAATAAATAAATGAATTAATAGATTTATAATTTAAACATTCCACACATTGTATGTTTTGATTACTCCTTATATTCAGCTTCTGAGATAAATAGTTTGGGTAAGCTGGGCATGGCAGTGCATGTCTGTCATTGCAATACCCAGGAGGCTGAGGCAGGAGGAGTGCCACAAATTCAAGGCTGGAGGGCCGGTGGTATAGCTCAGTGGATTCAGCGCTTGCTTAGAGGAAGCGCAGGGGCCAGGGTTCGGTTCCTGGCCCCGCGCCAGCCTCGCTCTAGAGCGCGCTGAGCCAGCGATGCTGGGTGTGATGGTGCGCGTCTGTAATCCCAGCCCTTGGGAGGTACAAATAGAAGGATCACTATGACTCAGTAGTGAGACCCTTAAAAAAAAAAAAAAAGTCAAGGCTGGCTTGGGCTACATAGCAAGCTCCATCTCAGAAGGAAGAAGAAGGAGGAGGAGGAGGAGGAGAGGAGGAGGAGGAGGAGTTGTTCAGGTAAAAGCTAAAATGTACCTAGAAGGGAGACCACAACATTATAGAAAATATGCTAACTGTACTGGACAGGAATTCCGTGTGCTTAGGAGTGTGGTAAGCCAGAGATGTGATTCTCCCAGTCAGTTGAGAACTCATGGAAAGTGTCTAGAGGAACAGAAGGTTCCAAACTATCTCCTCTTGGATTTGCCTACAACTCTCACAAAGCAAAAACACAAAACTCTTTGACCAAGAAAATGAATGGAAATGAAGGTAACCTATAGAAATCTGTATATGAGCCTTTACTCAATATAATTATAAGGACATTGTGCTGTCTGCCATGCAATTTCCAATAGCAAACAAAAGCTTTCTTTCTTGCTTTCTTTCTTTCTTTCTTTCTTCCTTTTTTTTTTTTTTTTTTTTTTTTTTTTTGTTTTGTTTTTGTTTTTGTGGAACTGGGGATTGAACTCAGGACCTTGCACTTGTCAGGTAGGCACTTGTGCCCCTGAGGTACCTCCCCAGCCCTCAAAAGCTTTCAATAGGAGAATAATAAAAGTAATTATAATGGGCCCATAAAATGGAGCACAGTGCACATTTAAAGAAACATGAGGTTGGCCTGGCATGGTGTCAATGACTATTACTAGGGAAGCAGTAGGTTGTAAAGCAATGTGCACAGTAGTACTGTGGTCATGGAGATGTGTGTGTGTGTGTGTGTGTGTGTGTGTGTGTACATTTATAAATATAGCGGTATTGAAAAGTTTCAAAATCTTTTTTTTCTGCAACCGGGGATCAAACTCAGGACCTTGCACTTGCCAGGCAGGCACTTGTGCCCCTGAGCTATCTCCCCAGCCCCCTGAATATCTTTATTTACCCAAATTAAGCACAAAACTTAATGCTAACAGTAGTTAATTCTGAGAAGTAGGAATAGGGAAGTGAGGGAGATTTTCATTTTTTTTACCTTAAATGATTTTAAACTTGAATGCTTTTATAAGTATAAATGTTACTTCTGGAAATTGCCTTTAAAAATATAATTTCTAACAACAGTTAAATAAGGATGGCTAAATTCAGAAGCATATTTAAACACTTGGTTCCCATTTCCAAACTTTCAAGAATCTTTAGAGAATATTGCTTAAGAAAAATGAATAAATTTAATTGTTTTCTTGGGGGGGGGCTCAGGACTGGCCAAATAGCTCAGTGGATTAAAGCGCCTGCAAGCAGATGCAGGGTCAGGGGTTCAATTCCCCGGGGCCTCGGGTGCTGGCCCCACTCCCAGGGTGAGCTGAGATGGCAATTAAGACCGGCAGTGGTGGCACGTACCTGTAATCCCAGCTCTTGGGAGGCTATAAACAGGCAGATCACTATGAGTCCAATGTAGTAGTGAGACCCTGCACACTCTGTAGACCCTTCCCTAATATACAAAAATAAATAAAAAATCTCAGAACTAAAAGAGCATCTGGCTTAGTCCCTTGGAAAGATACTCACCCAGCTAAGCCTGCAAAATAAGAGAATTGGGGACCCGGGCAATGCCAGAGTTCCCTGTGTAGCTTTCCTCTGCTTCCTCCAATAGGACAGAATGTTGGCTGGGGTGTGACTCTTACGGTTTCTCCACTAAAACTTTGGGGAATTTGATTCATGGGTGACTTCCCACAAACCACGTGACTTGTGCACTTGAGGCTCAGCGCGGTCACTGTCAGTTACCTTGGCTGTCTCTGTGGCTCAGCAGCCTGTCTAAATAAGCTGGGCTCCATGAACATCCATTATCTAACATCTCCTAGATGTTGGTTCCGTTGATTAAAGAACAGCGGTGATGAACACTTCGTCAAATGGTCAAATTGCTCCTCCCTTCAGTTCTTCAGTAACCAATTGGCATCACTAATTCCAGCCAACTGCTTCTTGAAGTTGTTCCCCTAGTTGTCAGGATGAGTGGAATAGAGGGTGTAGTTGGTTAAGTTCAATTCTTTACCCACTAACCCTTTTGTTTACCTTTCTGTAGTAAAATATAAAAGTTAGCCTTTAAGGGCTAGGGAAATAGCTGAGTGGGATGAGCCCTTGCCTAGCAAGAGCAAGCTCCTGAGTTTGATCCTTGGTACAAAAAAAGAAGTTAGAAGTTAGCTGAGGGCTAAAGGGCATTTGAACTTGTGTTTGTGGCCTGATACTTACTGACTATAAAACTTTGGTAAGTTGTATAACCTATCTGAGTCCTTGACCCCTCATCAATAAAATGGAAACAGTAATCAAAATGGTGTCCTGAGGATTTAAGAACATATAGAGCTCTCAGTACCTGGCACATACTATAAATCCAGTTAGAGTCTCAACTGTTATGATTCATGAGTTTGCCATTCAAAAAAGATTTATTGAGCATCTACTGGGTGCCAAATTATGTCAGATTCTTTTTTTTTTTTTTTTCTTTTTTCATTTATGCATTTGGTACAGAGTCTCCCGACGCAGTTCCAACTCATTGTGATCTTCCTGTTTTCAGCCTCCCTAGTGCTGGGATTACAAGTATGCGACCACTCCGTGGCTGGCTCAGTGTGTCCTAAGGGCAGAGCTGGCATGGGCATGCAGAGATTCTACATTTTTAAGTGGTTAGTGTGAGAGTTAGCTGACCGTGTCCTTTTCAGTAAGATACACTTAGTTAAGTTGAATCGGTGAAGTTCTGGGTATGGCTGAAGGGATTTACTGACGACAGAATTCCCAGCCTGGGTGGGAGCAGCTCAAGCCTTGGGTGTGAGCAGCGTGCAACCTGAATGAAACAAAAGGGAAATGAAGAAGGATGTCTCTGAGGTGGAGGTCCAGGCTTCCCCCTCACCCTGTGAGCCCCTGATATGGACTCCCATGGGAAACCTCAGGGAGCCTGGAGCCAGACTAGGTCCTTCAGATCTCCAGCACACAGTCAGCCCTTTCTCATCTTCCACATCTGACTTTGGGTGGTCACTGTAAGCCAATCTTATAAATTCTTATCTATTTACCTTGCATCAAATCATTTCTTTACTAACCACTGACAGATGCAGCTAGGGTAAGAGCCTTGCTCTTAAGGGTAGTAAGTGTAAATCAGAGGTTCTTAGTCCAGTTTTAAAAACTCACACCTCTCTACTTTTCACTAACTGAAATTTGATGTTTCTTTCAATTATGAATATGTTCAACAAATGATGTAAAAATCAACATTTATGACTTGGTAACCACCTGAAATCACAGATACTTTTATTATATATTACAGTTGGGCAGAAATTTTAAAGTTTAATTTATTCACATCGTTAGTTCAAAAACATAATAAGGAAGAGCAAAGCAGGAGGAGCCCTGCCAAGTTCAAGGCCAGCCTGGGCCATGTAGCAAGTTTGAGGCCAGTCTAGATTACATAGTGAGACTCTGACTTCAAAAACAAACAAACAGGGCTTGGATGATAGCTCTATAGTCTAAGCACCTGCCTGGCAAGCTCAAGGACCTGAGTTTGATCCCCAGTACTGACAAGCAAACAAACCCAGGGCCAGGGATATAGCTCAGCAGGCATAAGTGCCTGCCTGAGAAGCACAAGGTCCTGAGTTCAATTCCTGACATCAAAAAACAAACAAACAAGCAAATATAGAGCTGGGGAGATAGCTCTGAGCTCTAAGTACATGCCTGGCAAGCATAAGGACCTGGGTTTGATCCCCTGTACTACATGCAGTGCCACCCTGCCGGCCCTGACACCAGGTGTGGTGGTACTTGCCTGTAATCCCAGTGTTGGGGAAGTTGAGACAGGAGGAACGTTGTGGGTCTGAGCTGCATAGTGAGATCTTGTACTTAGTAAAGAAATACAAGATTTTTTAAATTAAAAAAGTAAAAATATAAATTGCTGTTGGATCCACTGCTATACCTAGAAGTTATTTTAATAAAGAAGCACATGTATAACTGTATCTCTAGTTTTATTTACTTTGAAAAATTAATTTCTTTCTCCTGTGCCACACATATCTTAGGCATTTTATTTTATTTTATTTTTTATTTATTTATTTATTTATTTTTCTTGTTTCAGAACCTTTGTTCGTTTATTCACTCATTTTTATGGCCGGCTCAGCCCGCCCTCATGGCAGGGCTGGCACAGCATGTGGTGCCGGCGATCAAACCGCCATCCCTGAAGCCGCCCAAGCTTTCCCAAGCAGGCGCTTTAGACCACTGAGCCATCCCGCCGGGCCCCATCTTAGGCATTTTAAAAGTGCTCTGAAACAAATACATCAGTGTATCATGTGCATGAGGGTGTGCATCACAGCCCTATTACTACATTTTAAAAACTGGAAACAAACCGAATGTCCATCAATAGAAGAAATACTAAGTCAGCACTGGCATGTAACAAAATACCACTCAGAGATGAGAATAAACCGTCCCTATGTTGAAAAATATGAATGAATCTGAAACCTAAGGCTGAAGGAAGAAACCAGACACAGAGGATGGACAGACTACATAATCCAATTTATAGGGTTTAAAAACAGACTAATCTCTGGGGTTAGAAGTCAAGATAGTTTACTCTTCTATGGAGTAGTGGCTGGCAGTGTTTTATTCATCCAGATCCTAGAAATAAGAATGTTTTCACTTTGTACAAATTCATTGATCTATACATCTATGACTTAGGCACTTACAGTAAAATTTTATTTAAAGAGGGAAGTCCCATAGGCTTCTCCAGGGGCTTATGCCACACAAACAATGAAGAATTTCTGGCTTAGACAGAAAATTCCAGAGAAATTACTACACAGTAATAAGCTGTGCTATACACATCCTGAACTTCTCAGATCAACCTGATCCAAGTGTCCTATTCTGCTTCACTCTTGGGTTTAATTCATACTTTCCAGTCCATGGGTCCTGTTTTCGTTTTAAAATATGGAAAGTGTGGCCCCTGCCCCTAGAGAGAAAGAATTACAAAGTAGTGTGTGGTGGAAGCGCAGGAGGTTTCTGGAGGTGGCCAAGAAGAGAGCTCCTGGAGAAAGGGATATTTCAGTGGCATCCAAAGAATAAGCCAATGGTTAGCTGAGGATTTGTTGTCAAGGTGATGGGCTCAGGAACGAATATGACTAGGGTTTTGGAAAGCATCAAACCCTTTGGCTTGATCGGTGGGGTAGATGGAAGATTTATGTCAGTGTGTATCACACCAGGTGAAGTGATGGGTGTTGCTTATTTCTTTGTGCTTATGTTCTGTTGCAGGAATACAGCTAGAAAAGGATACCCAAAGCTTGAGCTAGGTGGATTTCAACGGGTGGCACCTGTCTATTTGCTTAGCAGGTAGATTAAGAAACAGAACACCAGCAGGGTAGCAGAAGTCTCATTCATGCTCCCTCCCCATTGCTACTACTCCCCACACCTGCCAAGAATAACCACTGCCCTGACTTCTGACACCAGGAGTCGGTTTGGCTGGGCTTTGTGCTTTGTTTCATGTCAGGGTTTTTTTTGTGTGTCTGGCTTTTTTTTTACTTGTTTATTTAAGTGAAACATGAGGTCCGTGCATGTAGTCAAGAATCATTGCCACCAAAATTTTAAGAAAAGAAGTGACTTAGGCTGATCTCTATGCGTGAGAAAAATCCCCTTCACAGCTTTGAGAAGGGTGAAGTGGAAATCTGAACAGGAGAGCGTCAAGACCTAATCCAGGCCCCAGGTATGGAGATGGACAACTGGCACACAGGTTAGAGAAGCAAGTCAAAGCCAACATTCTACCTGCTGTGTCCTTCAAAGCCAGAGAACGCTGAACTGAGAGCTCAGGCCTGGGCTGCATTAATTGACTGCCATCTTAGTTTGGGTTCTTTTCAAGATTTACATGAAAGCTACGTGTGGTGGCAACATCTGTGATCCCAGCACTTGAGAGGCTCAGGCAGGAGGGTCATAGTGAGTTCGAGGCCAGCCTGGACTATAAAGTGAATTCAAGGCCAGCCCTAAACTGCATAGTGAAACCCTGTCTCAAAAACATTAAGGGGTCCCAGCACTCGGGAGGCTGAGGCAGGAGGATCGGTGCGAGTTCGAGACCAGCCTGGGCTACAAAAGTGAGCTCAAGGCCAGCCTGAACTGCATAGCGAGACCCCGTCTCAAAAAGACAAAATAAATAAATAAATAAATGTTTCTCTAACTGCAGTCCACACATCCTTCCATGTACGTCCAGAGGAACCCAAGCCGCCCGTAAGAACAGTTGGTCCATCTTTGCCCCAAGACTGGAGGAAGATGCCATTTATGTAAAAGTAAATAAAATATTAGGGAGTAGAGTGCCAGTATGTTGCCAGGATTCAAGATTTGAATAAGATTTGGATTCCACGTCTGGCCCGATGTGTTGCCGCTCAGGCGGACGCCCCCTCCTCCACGTGAAGTGCAGAGGATGTGTCGGTGGATTCCCATTTCCCTTACTCCCGACTCTGCTTGCTTGGTCTGCCGCTGAGCTGTTTGTCACGCTGTGCATTTTTTCTGTTCTCCACTCATTCATTCAAAAATGTTAAATGGGGATCTATCATCTAACAGGATCTGGATTCTCCTATACAGTATTTTAAGTTCTGAAAAGGATGGTGCATTTTTTTTTTTTTTACAACAAAGTAAACATTTAGAGTAACCCCACAGAGGCCAGGGATATAGCTCAGCAGTATAAGCACCCGCCTTGCAAGTGCAAGGTCCTGAGTTCAATCCCTAATAGCACAAAAATAAATAAATAAATAAATAAATAAATAAATAATAAAAAAATAGAGTACCCACACAGAACCATCAAACCATACAATGCCCTATAAATACTTGTTGATGTGAAATGAGGTTTTTGCTAGGCGTGATGCTACACAGCTATAATCCCAGCACTCAGGAGGCTGAGGCAGGAGGGCCATATGCTTGAGACCAACTTGAACTACCTATTGAGGTGCCGTCTCAAAAAATGAAAACAAAAAGTAGAAAGAAGCAAAAAGAAGGAAAGAATGGGATCTTTCTCAATTCTTTACAAATCCAGGGAGGAGTTAGGAAATGGAAAATAAAGGGGAGAGAAAAGGGCACCTCTATAGGAACTGCTAACTATTGTAAACTACACGTATTGCTTAATTCATGAACACCTCAGATTTTAAATTATATCCATTTTACAACCAGGGAGACAGGCTGAATATGAATATGAATAATGTAACTTGAAGTAACACAGATAGATGTGTTTCTCTCTCTCTCTCATACTAAGGTCCATGGAGAATATGTGCAGAAAAATAAAACATGTTCTTTGACCCAGTAATTCTAGGAGTTCATCCTGTAGATGTGCTTGAACAAATGCACAAAGATACAAACACAGGAAATTCATTGGGGTACTGATTGCAAATGCAGTAAACCGGAACCAGTCCAAATGTCCCTTATTGCTAAATTGGTTACATAAGGTAGGAGACATCCACAAAGAGGCATACCTACATACAGTCAGGTGGTAAGTTGTTCAGGCTATGTGGCGAATTGAGCAAAAACAAGTTGCAGAACAGCATGTGTTCTTAAATTATGTTAAACTTTTTAAAACGAATACCTCAACCAAATGCATGTGTGCATAAGCACTAAACGTTCTGAAGCGCTACGTCCTACTTCTTACAGACTGCTCCTAGTGAAGTACCTCCGGCCGTGTGTGGATGAGGAGATAGGCTTTTTTCTTTTCACTTTATTTACCCTATAAATCATGTAAAAGTGTGCTCTTAAGCAAGTTATATAAAATTAAAGAACGAGGACTATTAAAAAATATACCATGATGCATGGCATAGGAGCTTTCAGGGGCAGGGAAACTTGGGAGGAAAGAGAAGCAGAAAAAGTAAATAAAACGGAATGCCACCCTTTAGAAACGCCAGGACCTAGGAGCAAAGAGTCAAGGAAAGGGAAACTGTGGTGTGAGTGGAGCTCCTGCCAAAGGCCTTGACTTGTGTTTATTTTGGGCCTACCACTTTATTCTGTACATATCTGAAGGCTAGAAGTCAACATAAGGCATGGTGGGGTTGGTTTGTTCTCAGGGCTGGGAGGAAGAATCTTTTTATTGTCCCTCCCAGGTGATCTGCTGGCTGCCTCTGGCTTTCCATGCCTGGAGGATCTCTGCCTTCCTACTCACATCTGCTCCACCCGTGTAGGGGCCACTGTACACTTTTCTCTTTTTTCTAAGGATGTAAGCCAGATCAGATGGAGAATCTTATCTGAATGACATCTGTGACATCCCTACTTCCAAAGGTCACATTCTGTGATACTGCAGTTAGTTAAGACTTCAACATAGCAACCTCACACCAGAAGGTACCCTGCAACATTCTTTGGGGAAATGGGTTGCGAGCAAGGACTTGAACTAGAAGAATTCTGGTTGGTTCATTTTAAAAATAATATTTTTTTCCTATGAATTCAACAGAGTAACCCCTAAGATTTGGTCAAAACTGTAACTTATAGAAAGAAATCTGGGGAGATTTATAAGACAGCTATCTCTAGCTGATGGGAGATCAACATGGGCTGAGTGGAAACTTACAAATGTTACATAAACAGCAGCCATCCAAGTAAATAGTTGGTCTTGACTGTTCTTGCACTTGCTATGCACTGCCAGTCTTTATGCTCATGCTATTGGCAGACAATGCCCTGAGATTTCAGTAGTAGACCTTTACAGGAGGAGACCGGTGAGACTAAAATAGCTACATGTGCCTGCAACAAATAGGACAGAACCGAGAGGCTTTCTACTTCTCTGCCTCTGAGTTTCTAAAAATAGAAAAAAAAAAAAAAAAAACTGGGATAAAATATATGTAATATAAAGTTTACCATTGTGGTGCTTTTTGAATGTTCAGTTTGATGTTATTAAATATACTCCCATTGTGGTCCACTTAAACTCCAGAAGTTTTTCATTTTACAAAACTGAAACTTCACTTGGGAAATGACTGCTTGTTTTCTCTCCCCTCGGGCCCTACCAGCAAGCACTGTGCTTTGGGTTTCTGTAAACTCCGTTACTTTCAGTGCCTTTACATGGTATTCGGCTTTTTATGGTTGGTCTATTTCACTCAATTTACTGTTGCATGAAGTTTCCTTCATGTAATAACATGTCAGAATTTCCTTCTGCAAGACAGAATAATAGGGGCCAGGAAGATAGCTTAGTAGAACAAGCACTTGCCTGGCAAGTGCAGGGTCCTGAGTTCAATCCCTGGTACTGCAAAAAAAAAAAAAAAAAAAAAGTTGGAATAGTATTTCACCATCTGTATCTATATATTTCTCTTTAGGGTTTTTTCTTTTTTTTTTTTTTAGAATTTTTTATTTTATTTATTTATTTTTTTTATTGTTTCAGAACCTTTATTTGTTTATTCACTCATTTTTATGGCCGGCTCAGCCTGCCCAGAGGGCAGAGCTAGTGAAGCATGTGGCGCTAGGGATCGAACCACGGTCCTTGAAGCCGCCCAAGCTTTCCCAAGCAGGTGTTTTAGACCACTGAGCCATCCCGCCGGGCCCCTATATATTTCTCTTTAAATACCATGTTTGTTCAGATATTCCTCCATCAAGAACACTCGGATTGCAGCCATCACTCCCGCTACTGCAGATAACACTGCTGTGAGCCGCAGTGCAGAAGTGCCTCTTCAAGACCCCGCTTTCAATTCATCTGGCTATGTGCCCCAAAGAGAAACTACTTCATCTCATAATATGAAGATGCTTTATCCTTTTTAACGTGCCAGCACACTGATCGACGGCTTTTAAATTGTGCTATATTCATTGCTCAGCTAATACAGACAGAAGCTAAGAAGGTGGCTCTTTGTCACACAAAACCCAGGGCAGTAGCCGTGTCATCAGGAGAACCGAGAGATAGGGAGGACTCTGCGACATCCAAAGCAAATGGAGGCACAGGCTTCGGCCTCTTCCCTGAGAAGCAGGGGAGGAAAAGCAGTTGCTGGCTAAGCTGCAGAAGGAATAAGCACTTTCTGCCAGGCAATATTTATCTGTTTGGTGAGCTGCAAGTTCTGGGCAGTGTCCTTATGAGAGAACAGCTGATGAGCCCGTGAAGACTTGGGAGAGTCACCATGGTGATGGAGAGCGACCCATTTAAAATGTAAGGCCTATTGTGAGATGAACTTCAAAAGATGCCTGTGTTCCAGCTTTTCTTTCACTTCCACTGGCTATAAATATGAACTCAAGTAGCATTATTATTATTTCCTCCACTCCTCCCGAAGCCTCACGTACTGGGAGGGCCAGAAGCTATCTTCTGGTGTCGCCCTGGCATGGCTACTTCTTAGCTGGGATACTCAGGCAGCTCCTTTTCTTTTTCAGCCTTGCGGGCTGATCTGGTCTCTAATGGTCTCCTCAGTATGCAGATATATGTAATTGTATATCATTGCTCGTGGATGTACATAGATGTTTCAGTTCTTTTCCGCTTATTGCTCACTGTCTCTGAAACTAGGCTCTCCAAGCGGGCCTACCTAATCAGGAAGGATGAAGAACGCAGCAAAAGGGGCCAGGGGACAGACACGATCTCGAGGTCTCATCTCTCTGCTTGGACCTAAGGCACGTGCAGGAAAATTAGCCATGTTGCTACAATCACAAGTCCTCTGGTCGTTAGTCTGGTAGGACCAACGTCTTCTCTCTGATCTCAATAACTTCTCCTTTAACGGTCATCCCTTTTTCCATTGGCAGTGCAGTGTTTGGCAGCCTGAATGGCCTATCTCACTTACTTCTAATGACAGCAACATAAAGTAGGTAACGCTGTAATTCTCTTTTTAGATATTGGGGAAACTGAGGCATAGGGAGAGTAAGCAACAGACATAAAACATAAGCCCAACCCGACACGTTCAGACCTACACTTCTAAACATGTCACTGACTAATCAAGAGAATGTATTTAAAATATAATTTAGAGGGCAGGCCAGATAGCTCAGCAGACTGAAGCGCCTGCATAGGCATACGCAGCGACTGGGTTTCGATCCCCTGTCCTGTATGTTGTGCTGGACCTGCCCCCTGGGCAAGCTGAGACAGGACTGAGACTGTGTATGGTGGCAAGTGCCTGTAATCCTAGAGCTTGGAAGGCTGAAAACAGGAGGATCATTAGGAGTTTAAGTTGCACAGTGAGATCCCGTAGACCCTATCCAAATACATGTATGCATACATACATACATACATATATACATATATACACATATACATACATAAACAATTTTTCAGAGACCAGCTGCCCATAGCACTTGAGAGGCTGAAGCAGCAAGATCACCGCGAGTTTGAGGCCAGCCTGGGCTACAAAGTAAGTTCAAGGCCAGGCGGAACTGCAAAGTGAAACCGTCTCAAAAAAGACAAAAACAAGAAAGAGATTTCAAGTGCAATTTGTCTCTAAGTTATTCTGAATTGTTTGTAAGACACTTCCCTCATTATTCAAAAGAAATGTTAGCAAATCTATTTCCGGACACTTTGTTTTTCTTCCCTCAGCTGTCACAGGACTTTATCTATCACAGGGAGTTTTGGAGAACTGAGATCACTGTCTCTTTGGTTGTCCTTTTCCTCCCTTCCGTTCCTCTTGCAAAACTGAGCTGCACCGGCGGGCTTGCTCAGTGGATGCATAATGGCGAAGCACACACTTCTTCCCAAGCAGAGCACTGTCGCATGCACGGGCCCTGTTCATAAAATATCTCACTTACGGCAAGGTGATTGCTGGTGGACAGGATCCGCTTCTGAAGCCACCTTGCTCCTTTGGATGGTGCAGGAATTACAGTGCAATGAAGCATGTTCTACCTCTAAGAAAAATCCACACCCATTGATGGGGAGCTAAAGGGACGGCTGCGCCTGGCCACCTTAGCACAACCACTGAGCTATATGTCCACGGCATGACTGTGCTTTTAAAACCACACTCCTCCACCCATAAGCCTTGGAATCCACAGCGTCAAATACAGGCAGAGTGGGTGAATGCCTTTGAGAGACCCACAGCGACACTGTGTGAAGATGCCTGAAGGTCCTGCTGATGTCATCCAAGGGAGAAGAAAGCACACCCCCAGGTGGTGCCCCAGAGGTGGGGGAGGGAGGAACCGCTTGAAGAACCCAGAGGAGGGCCGCTCCCTATCTTTAGAGTCATTTCTTCACTATTTCCTTCCTAACTTTAAGACCACGTTATTATATAATTTGGCAGAATAGCAGACATAATTTTCTGCTCAAAACAATTAGTCATATTTTAGATTGGATAGGTCTGACCAAATAAAAGTCTTTGTATTCAAGTGAGTATTTTATTCTGTTAATGGTAAAAGGGACTTTTGCAAATATTCTTGCCAGCGATGGCCTCCATGCTTTGCCTAAGAAAGGGACCCATCTGCCTCGCCAGGTCTTGCGTGGAAATCATGCACTCTCAGCCCTAAATTCACGGAGCTGCATCTAGTGCATTCCAAGGCAATTTTTTGAAGCGTCTTTTATTTTGTACTTAGTTACTCTGTAACAAATGAGTCATTGATTTTCAAAAAGTTTTAACTGCATCCAGAACTTTTTTTTGGAACAGCAACTCAGAAACCAAAGTCAGTAACACCAGTAACCCCAACTCGCGGACTGCGGTGCTGTGAGGACGGTTCTGCTCTGTATTGACCACAGTGCTCCGCCTCCAAGCATGGACACCTCAGTCAGCCCAGGTGCTGACCAACGAGACGGTGTCTCCAGCTTTTCTAAAACATTGCCCAGCAATTAATTTTTCATACTTGCTTGCCGTATTCCGGGAAGGCCTGAAAACAATAATGAAAATGGAACTTTAGGGACAATCCCAGTTCTCTTTGTGATTTATGAGGAATTCTAATCTGTGAGTTTTAAGCAGGGAAGCCAATTGGACCTCAGCATAGGACTGTGGCTGAGGACTAGTCAAAGACAGATTCACTGCATGCCAAATTCTTTTCTATTATCCAAGAGTGGCCAATGAGACCAAGGGTAAGAGGGAGAATTCACCAGGGTTTTTATGAAAGCATTCCAATAAATTGAAAAACAAACAGGCATTGTTAGAATTAAGGGGGACAGGAGGGGAGGGGGAAGTGGTGTCGGGGTTGGTGGTGCTAATGCTGGCTGTTAGAGCACCCTCATGTGTCTTAGCGTGGTAGTGTTTCAGGGCTCCCAAAGGGTGTAAAATGAGGGCTTTGTGGTGTTTGTGGGTGTTTTAATTTTTAGGTTTTTTATTACTCCAGTACTATTTAATGGAGTATTGTTCCTTTGCATTTATTTCCAGGGCCACAAATGAAGCTTCTTTTCTAGGTGCTCGCTTTGATTTCCAGGGTGATTTTGTTTGTTTCGTTTTGTTTGAGGCAAGGTCTCGCTGTGTATACAGCTCAAGCTGCCCTTGAGCCTGTTTGGGCCGCTCAGGCTGGCCTCAAACACAGGTAATCCTCCTGCCTCGGCCTCCCACGTGCTGGGATTCAGGCATGCGCCACCACACCTGGCCCTCCAGGCTGATCGTCATGTTTCTCAGAAGCCGTAAACATCAGCGATCACGTTTTTCACTGCCCACTCACGTGACTGCAGAACAGGCACTCGCTTAAACTGTGATTGTTGCCTTAAAGCAGAAATTGTTCAAAGGCCCTCCAACATGTGCACTGGTCGACAAATTATGGTCCATGCACGTAATGGAATACTACTTAGTCATGAAAAGGAGGAAACTACTCAGGAGCACAGCACCAGAAGGTTGCCAGTTACGGCTTCCCTTGGGTACCATGCTGGAGTTCACAAGCAGAAACCAAATTGATGCTGGCCCCAGGGAGGAAAGAGGGTGGGGTTGGGTGCACAGGATCGAAGAGGGACTCCATAGAGACGGAAAGGTTCTGCTGAGTGCATTAGTTAAAACTCATCAAGCTGGTGTAGTTGGTATGATACTGAGGACAGCTGTCTTCAAAATCTCACTAAATTGCCCTTAAAAAGGGTGCAATTTATATGTGAGTATGGTATATAATTTTTCCAGTTCCTTAAATATTATCATGGTCTTCTTCCAAAACACTCAACAGCACCAGGAAGCCCTTGAGCCTTCTTTTCTTTCCCACATGAAAAAGACACGGTGACCCACCCTTGTAAAAGCCCACAAATTCCAGCCCAGCTCTGGGCCAGCCAGCGGCATTCCAAACAGCAGCTCCCTGCCTGTGCCATTGTGCCCCGGTCAGTGTGAGTGATGCAGAGCCTCTGTGGAATTTAGATAGTGAAAGGAAAACATCAAAGCTCCAGGCAAGAGCCCCTAGAGATGAAACCTGACTCAAGGCAAATCCGCACTGTCTTGTTTGCTGGCTCCCTGTTGGGGAAAGTCAGCAGCAAGTTGTTCCTGGACGGAACCCTACATCAACCTCTTGGCTGAGTGTTCTGCCCCAGGCAATGCCCATTGTCTGGTCCCCATGGCTCTCAGGGTGCCCTGCTGACCCTGCCTCCCAACAGTGGTGACTTACAAGGCTGCTCCGGGCCAGTGGATCTTAAAGGTCCCTGGGCCCTGGCGTCTTTGCGAACCCTATTGTCCAAGTGTCAGTTCTCAGTGCTCCTTACACCCTGGGACCTCAGTGTACTAGGTCCGAGAGAGGCCCCCTGCCCCTGGCCCTCTGGTGATTCTAATCTAAAGACCACCATGTCAGAAATAATTACCTAAACCAGACATTGGTTTTCACTGGAAAAAGCTGAACGCTATTCCCTGGAGACATCTAACACACCGAGTGGCTCTGAGTAGCACAGTGATTCAGAGTGGAGCTTTGGAGTGGAATTCCTGGGTTGAAAGCCCACCTCCACCTCTTCTTATTCTGGAGGCTGTGGACAGGTTACTTAATCTCCCCGCAGCATGTGTGAAAGAGGAGGTAAGATCGAATGTGCTCGCACTTAGGAGCCACTCAGAGTAGGTGCCAGAAAGAATTAGATGAAGATCATTATCATCCTGTCCAGATCAATAAAGACTCAAGGGAATATTGCAAACCGCGAACAAAGAAGGTTACTTCAAAGAGCTTTTCATTTAAAGCTTGGACATCTCCAAATACTTCAAATGGCAGAGGGAAATGTAACCGCTGTCAGGGTGCCAGGTCTCCCAGTTTCTTCACTTCTGTTGTAGACTTGAAGCTGTAAGCTGAAATAATGCAGAAGCTGAACTTGCCGTGCCCTCTTCTGATTGGTTAAGAAGTTTCTGACAACTCACATATATTAGCCAGCTCATCTTTGCACGTTATCCCTAATCTTTGGTGATTCTTAAACAAATACCCAAATCAGAGTCATGTGTTGAGCTTTTTGAAAGGACCAACATTGACTCAGCGGAGATTAGGGTGGGGCCCAGGGTTTCTAATTTTGCTAAAAGTTCTCTCCGTGATTTGGTTCTGAATTCTAGGAGGTGAATTGTTGCTACAGGTGAAAGCTAAGACAGCCTCCCGTTTTAAAACTTAACAAACAAGTCTGATGCAGTGGTAGATGCCTGTGTTCTCTGGCACACAGGAGGCTGAGACAGGAGGATTCCTTGAGCTCAGGAATTACAGACCATCTGGGGCAGCATATCCAGACTCTGTTTCAAACTAACTAACCCAAGACCTTAAAAAACAGGGACCAAATATACTAAATAATTCACCAAGGTCACTCAGCAAATCACTTGCAGAGGCAGGAATTAGGTTTTGTCAGTATAATCATCCAAAAAATAAAATTGGATCTGCCATGTACAGACTTCTTTCCCTTTGTCATTCTCTAAGCAACTCTGAAGAACAACTATATGCATAAAGTTTGCTCTGTATTAGGTATTATAAGTAATCTAGAGATGATAAAGTTCTAGAAGTTTCTGGAAGTGTCAAGTCCCATACAGTCTGGCTCCAATGCCATGGGAAATAGGAGCGTGCATGAGAGAGCTTGTTCTTCTCCATCTTACAGCGTAAGGCCCTCCAAAGACCACAGTTCGTCTCAAACAAAATTCTAGGTACAGGGGCCTGGCAGGATGGCTCAGTGGTCTAAAGCGCCTGCTTAGGAAAGCTTAGGCAGCTGCAAGGACTGTGGTTCAATCCCCGGCACCACATGCTGTGCCAGCCCTGCCCTCAGGGCAGGCTGAGCTGGCCATAAAAGTAAATAAATAAACAAACAGAAGTTCTGAAACAAGAAATAAAAATAAAATAAAAAATTCTTAAAAAAAATTTCTAGGTACAATGGCAAGATTTGGTATGGGAAGAGCCTAACCTAAGAACACTACCCTGTAAATCAACTCACAAATCTTTGGTACACAAATCACACAAATATACTAAAAGCCATTCTATTGGCTAAAGGCAGTGACATTTTGGTGGCCTCTGGGTTAAGATTTTTGTGGGTTCCTTTCTCATCTTAAAGTATGCATGACCTATGAAATCCCTCGGAAACTGTTTTCCTTAATGTGCTATCAGAGAAGACGATCTGTCAAGTTGGAGTCTGCCGTTGGGAGGAGGGGACCCACCCTCGAATGAAATCACTCTGCTGCTCCTGAGCCAGGAACTAAATTGGGGCAGTATCATTTTGCATGCAGAATGGCCCTGAAGAAGGCTGGAATCCCTGCCTGGCGACCTTCACACTTCAGCGAACCCCAGCCCATAAAGCAAAGCAGACCGCATTATTTAGCTACTTCTTGGCACTCACGGGCTACTTTACTTTCAGACTTTCTGTTGACCATGTTTCAAGATCTCACCTTTACATTTGCCTCTTGCTCTTGTTAAAATACTATTTCTTTCTTTTTTAAAGATCGCTTTTGATCAGATAGCTCCTGCTGGCGTGAGCTGTCAGAGATATTCATTTCAGCGGACTCTGGCCCTAGGCAGCATTACCTTGGCAACAAGATCTCGAAGCAAAGCCCTGGCCTTGAACTTGTCAGACTCTCCAGTGATATGAACCTGGCATACATTACTCTCTAGCATATCAAGTTGTCATGCCAACCACTAACAATAAAATCCATCTCTCTCCTCTCGGGTTTATAATTCAATAACTTTTCAAATTGGTTCCTTCTGTAATTTAATAGGCCTGGAAATGTAATTTATGGGTCTGTGTGTGCACATGGGTGTGTTTAGCCAGTCACAAATGGCCCTCCACTGAGTGACTGGGGATGGGCCGTGCACCTCAGGCCAAAAGTTCATCAGCAAGCAAGGAAAACCTAGCGCTGGGCCTCACAAAGAGAGCCTGACATTTTGGAAAGGCTGGCAAAGTGGTGACTAAACAGAATCTCAAGAGGTGACTTCTGCTCTCAGACAGGTTCTGCGAGCACACCTGTGCAGCACACCTGACACCCAGAGTGGCTGTCCCCCTGCGCATTTAGGACTCTCAGATGCAAAACCAACTTCAATTTCTTTCTTTTTCTTTTTTCTTTTATGTCTTGTTTTTTTTTTTTTTTGTTTTTTGTGGGACCAGGGTTTGAACTCACGACCTTGCACTTGCCCAGCAGGCACTTGTGCCTCGGAGCTATCTCCCCAGCCCCTTCTTTTATGTCTTTAGTGCAGGGTCTACAGATCTCACTATGTAGATTGGACTCATAGCGATTCTCTTGTTTGCAGCCTCCCAAGAGCTAGGATTACATGTACACGCCGCTGTGCCCAGTCTCAATCGCCATCTCAGCATGCCTGGTGGGGGCGGGGCCAGCAGGGCAGACCTGGGATCGAACCCCATTTGCTGCGTCTGCTTGGCACTTTAGTCTGCTGAGTTATCTGACCCACTCTCAATTTCTTAAAGATGCTTGGAGGTTTATACTTGATTTTTCCTCTTCAATGGAAAGCTCCGCAGGTGTCTGCCTGCCCCTCTAGACAGTCTTCATTCTCTAAGGAGGTTCAGACGGCAGTCAGGGGCTTTTGAGTCAGGGGCTAGAAGTAAGTAACACAGGCACAGAGCTCCTCAAGCTGACTTATTCCAAGATCTCTGTGACCTTGTGTCAGCTCTATGATCACTTCCTTATGGATTTTTTTTTTTGGGTGTGTGTGGGACCAGGGTTCAAATTCATAACCTTGCACTTGCCAGGCAGGCACTTGTGCCTCAGAGTTATCTTCCCAGCCCCTGTGGCTTTTCTTCTTCAGTTGAATTATTTCGGTAAAGGTAGAGGGAAGTTTAGTATCAAGAGTCTAGCACGGGGTTCTTCGTGGTTCTCACTTGGTTTTCAGTAACCATGACATATAGAAGTGGCTGTACTAGGTGACAGCCATGGAAAAGGCTTTTAGTAGGTGACATGTGTCATCTCCACTACCCCCATGGTACCTCTGGGATGCAAGATGTTGTTAACACCACAGTTTCACGGAGAAAGAAGCAGACAGAGACACAGAGGAATTAGGCCTGCGGCTAGTGCGTGTCCACAGTCCTAGAGCGAGCAAGAGGAAGAGCTGAGTTTTGAACCCAGGAGTCTGGTTCTGGAGTATCCTGGTTGATTCTTTGAGCCTGCTGGCAAAGTTTTAGGTAGATAGCACTAATTAACTCAAATTGCAAACTTTTTGAAGGCTAAGTCCATAGATAATATTTCTACGGAATTAGGTGAGTGACTTTCGCATAATAGTTGCAAAGAAACATGGGCAGCTTGTTACACAGTGATGTAGGAGAATCTCAGCATCAAATTCAAGGCCACTGTGAAAAATCTAATGTTCCTGTAAATCAAAAGAACAGATGCTATCCTCACTTCCAAACCACAGATACCTAAGATCTTTGAAAGAACAGCAATGATGTTTCATGAAGAAGCGGATATTCTGTCTTGGCTTCAGTGGAGACATTTTCTACCCTTCCCCCACTGAGCTATCTGCCCTAGGCACCTGACCTTTCCAGGCTGCACCAACTGGCTTTTCTTGCCTCCTATCTTTGTTGGGGAAGAGGCAAAGGTTGGGTGTTTTTTCTCTCGCTTGTTCTTTGACAAGGCCATGTGATGATGGAACCAGGGGTGCCAGAGCTCAGTTGTTTTCTACAGCTGTAGCTCTTGCTGGAATGCTAACAGCTTCCTGCTGGAACTCTTTCCAGGGAGCTGCGCATTCTTTATCGGCGCCTCCTGTAGCTCTGACTGAACTTTTATTGATGGTCTCATCAATAGCTATATCATCTGTTTCCTGGCACCATGCTGGCTCTGACACCTGTCATCTGGCTGGGTTCTTCTCCAAGACAAATGTCTACGAGCTCTTATTAATATGCAGTTTCTTATTCACAGGACTGGGGGGGCTGGGCTGAAATTTGCATTTAAAACAAGATCTCAGGTAAACTGATAATCCGCAGGTCTCACTTTCAGTAGTGTCTATCTGTAGTTACCACTTGATCAGCATTTTCAGCTGAACAAAAGATTGATGACAGGATTGGCTTCTATGCAGGGCTTCATTCCACATGGGTTAGGGAAGGCCTGTCCTTCCCACAGCTGTCCTTTAATAACCTACCCTGGAGGTCTGGCCAGGCTGCCCCAGATCCTCTTGGTCACACCATGAAGCTCACAGTGAGCTTGACACCTTGATCTCTGTCTTATAGCTCAGCCTCCTGGCCGTGCTCATCATTTCTGGTTATCGCTGTTTATCAAAAGCAGCAACTAAGCCAGGCATGGTGGCGCACGCCTGTAATCCCAGCACTCAGTAGGCTGAGGCAGGAGGATTGGTGCAAGTTCGAGACCAGCCTGGGCTACAAAAGTGAGCTCAAGGCCAGCCTGAACTGTACAGTGAGACCCTGTCTCAAAAAGACCAAAAAAAAAAAAAAAAAAAAAAAAAAAAAAAAAAAAAAAAAAAAAAAAAAAAAAAAAAAAAAAAAAAAAAAAAAAAAAGCAGCAACTACTGCAACTTCCCAGAAATTGACTTCGTATGCATGAACACTTTTTTTGTTCAGGGATGACAGTCAAATGTCTATTTGCAAGATCAGAATTGATATTCCACCTTCCCAGAGACACCGCTTGAATGTGAAAGATGGTTTGCCAAGCAGTCCGTCTTATGTACCCAGATTCGGTATAATCTGTGCAAACAGGTTCTGTGCGCAAAGGCAAAGTCATGCTCCAGAGCTCGCTCCACACAAGGCTCGCTGCATGGCATACAGCTCCCAACTGTGCTTGCGAGTAGATTAACCTGTCAGAAGAGGTGGATTCACTTTTGCAGTCAGTAAGGCAATACGTGCTTTCTGCGCATCTACTGCACATCCAACACTGCATCTCTCTGTGGGACATGATCAGTCCAAAGTAAAATCTGACTAATTTTAGTCGGGCATGCTGGCGCACACCTATAACCCCAGAAGTCTGGGAGGTTGGTGCAGGAGGCTCATGAGTTTAAAACCAACATGTATTTATTTATTTATTTACTTACTTACTTACTTATGTACTTGGTACAGGGACTTGCTACGTGGTTCAGACTCCTAGTGACCCTCCTATCTCAGCCTTCCCAGCACTAAAATTACGGGCATATAGCATCATGCCTGGTTTCGGGGGCTGGCATGACATGCCTGAGATTCTGGGGCTGGCACAGCATGTGGTACCAGGGATCGAACTTGGGTCCTTGTGCTTGCCAAGCAAGCGCTTAGATTGCCAAGCTCTCTCCCCAGCCAAGAACCCAGCATTTAAAGACTTAGTGAAACCCTATCTCAAAGTAAAAAATAACAATGGGCTGGGAGGGGCTGGAGAGATAGGTCAGTGGCATAAGTGCCTGCTTGGTATGCTTAAGGTCCTGAGTTCAATCCCTGGTACAAAAAAAAAAAAAAAAAAAGGCTGGGAATGTAGCTCAGTTCAAAGGTTCTAGATTTGAAACTTACTAATTTCAAATCCAAATAAATGTGAATATTGCATTAATTTAGAGCGATACTAACTTGTATTTGACTATTTTACTAACCGTGAAAACAATTTGATGTGCCAGTTAATAAGCCAACAAGTTTGTGTAAAAAGATTATATGAGAGAACAAAAATTTTTAGTAACTCTCAAGTGTTTTGGAAAGGCACATGTAGGTTTTGACAACAGGGAATCTAATTGATTTATATTGTTAGTTGTTGTGCTAATTAAACAATATACATTCTTCTGAACTCAGTGTGATATCCTAGATTTCAATGTAGAACAAGAAATAATTTTCAAGGTTAGTTAATACCAATATGCAGAAGCTGGCTTTTTAATTTGGGAAATGTACTATGGTAATGTTAACATTCTATGAGGACTTTTTGGGTTATCTTTGAATTTTTCCTGTAGATGTAAAATCATTTCAAAGTTTAAAAATTTACTAAAAAATTCTTGCACAGGGGCTGGGGAGATAGTTCCGTGGCACAAGTATCTGCTTGGTAAGTGCAAGGTCGTGAGTCTGAACCCTGATCCTGGAAAAAAAAAATTTTCTTGCACATTCATGAAGCCCAGTTCCCCAAGTATTCCTAGAAACAATGATAGAAGCTTGTTTCATGAATGAGGAAACTGTCTTAGAGTAATTAAGCAATTTGTACACAGATATGCAGGTGATTTTTGATGGGATCAGGTGTTGACAAGGTTTCTATAGTTCCAGAGCTTGGGCTCTACAATTTTACAGCTACAACCTTAGCTTGAGTTTATTTCTTTTTTTTTTTTTTTTTTTTAAAGAAGTTTATTTATTTTATTATTTTTTTCTTGTTTCACAACTTTTGTTTGTTTGTTTGCTTATTTTTTTTATGGCCAGCTCAGCCTGCCCTGAAGGCAGGGCTGGCGCAGCATGTGGTGCCAGGGATTGAACTGTGGTCCCTGAAGCTGCCTAAGCTTTCCTAAGCAGGCACTTCAGACCACTGAGCCATCCTGCTGGGCCCCTTGAGCTTATTTCTATATGCAGGACTTACCACTTACTTATTTCAGGCCTACACCCAGGATGTACTCTACTGGAGGGAGAAATAGAACTTACAGTAGCATATATTCCCTTCACAGTGTTCAGAAAAATACAGATAGAGGACCAAAACCAAAGCCAATCCTTTGTTTGCTAAACAAAATTTTTTTGAGTAGGAACCCTTGATTGTGATAAGAGCGGGCCGTGTAAGACTCAGCTTCAACAAAGACCTGTGCAGTCAATAGCAACCTCTTTCTCTCCTCCCCAGTTGCTGCTACCCCCACTCCTGCCCACAGCACTGAGCTCTGGAGCCAGATCTGCATTGATCTCCCAGCTGCCAAAGTCAATGAACGCTTCCAGGCCTTCTCTTACATAACCTCTCTGAAGCATCTGTCTGCTGCCAGCCCTAGGTTCTGAGAGCTAGAAAATAACCGGACAAGGATTTGAGTGTGGACCTTAACTGATTCTGAAGCTCTTTTATTTTTGCTATTCAATAAATACTATGTATCGAGTAAGGTAGAATAATAACTTTAAATTCATCACTAATAAATCATTTTTGCTCATAAGTACTATACCAGTGGTTTCAGTTTTCTGATTTCATAGACTAAAGATTCAAAAAATTTTGGGAGCTCTGATATGAGGTTACCAAATGTGTGTGTGTGTGTGTGTGTGTGTGTGTGTGTGTGTGTGTGCATACATGTGCTTGTGTAGACTTTAGGCCATTTTTTAAATGCCTAACTACAATGTGTTATCTTTTTCATTCATTTTCATTTTAAAATTCCTTATCTGCCATGAAAGTAAATCTTTAGTGGTCGTCAAGGAAGATGCTACTTGCCAATTAAGCATGAGATTTTACAAACGTATCTACTGGCACACTTACACGGTACTTTTTTTTTGGTACAGTTAGAAATCAACAACAATTTCGGACTAGGAACCAGAAGGCTGGAATAGGAAGAAGACTTCCTACGTAGCCAGTGTAGCAGGATTCGTACATTGTGAATATCAGGAATATCATGTATTAACTTTTCAAAAATTGATTGATGAAAAGCAAATCTTCAGAGCAAAGCACCGTGGCATGCCCCATAACCCTGGCTACTTGGGAGAATGAGGCAGGAAGATTATAAGTTAGAAGCAAGCCTGAGTGATGTAGCAAGACTCTAAAGTAGAAAAGGCTAGGAATGTAGCTCAGGACAGAGGGCTTGCAGCGTATTTGTGAAGCCCTGTTCAATCCCCAGCATAACAAATAAATAAATCTCTAAAAGAACACACTGCCAGGTGTGGTGGCACATGCCTGTAATCCCAGCACTCAGGAGCTGAGGCAGGAGGATTGGTGCAAGTTCAAGAACAGCCTGGGCTACAAAAGTGAGCTTGAGGCCAGCCTGAACTGCATAGCGAGACCTTGTCTCAAAAAGACAATAAACAAACAAACAAACAAACAAACAAATAAATAAAAAAACACTTAATACCGCCAGAAACATATGGTTAACATAGTCACAAAATAAAAAAGCCGGACGTGGTGGTGCATGCCTGTAATCCCAGCACTTGGGAGGCTGAGGCAGGAGGATTGGTGTGAGTTCGAGACCAGCCTGGGCTACAAAAGTGAGCTCAAGGACAGCCTGAACTGCATAGTGAGACCCTGACTCAAAAAGACAAAACAAAACAAAACAAAAAAACAAACCATAGTCACAAAATAATCTGAATAAGTTTGATTCGACCCTTATTTTTCTCTTTTTGTCCCAGTGAGAACTTGGTGAGGGGCCAGCGTAGCCCTTGGCTGACCCCAAGGGCATGCCTGCCTATCACTGACCACATGCAGATGCATGCAGGCGGCCTCTTGAAGGCTTCCTGCGCCCACAGGCAGGAGCTGCTCTTGGGACAGCCCCTTCTAGGCACCCAAAATTCCAAACAATTTTCTCAGCCTTAGCGCATAGACAGGGGAGTGGAATTTCGCTGGAGCCAGGGCCTAAGATGAGGACACTGGGTCTGAGCACTTCCTGTCCTGACCTAAGTTCTTGAACTGCATGGCATCTCAAACCGTGTGAGTAGTTAGTAGATTAGGCTAGTACTCTCCTAAAGACAGGGTCAAATGGGCATTTTGAACAAAGTCCTGGGATTTCTGATGCACCAGAGCTGCTTAAAGAAACACGAACAACTTGGGCTTTGTAGATAGATTACACAGACAGATTAAAGGTCATGACTGAGTTTTAATAAGAACTTGACCTTTTCCAGGAGGAAAAAAAAAAGGAAAAAGAAGGTTGTGGGATAGGGACAGTCAAAGTCAGAGTAATTCCCTTCCCCCGCCACACCAGGGATCAAGCAGGATGTGTCTCAGATGGAGTCTGCTAAGGCAAACAGGATCTAGAGAGAAAGAGCAATTTTTCCTTTTTGCTGTGAACCTCAGTCTGACCAGTTCCGGAAACAGTCCTGATTAGAGCATAATTGATTTGGACTCCGCTGGCTGAGCGGCCAGGCCTGCGTCCCGCCTGCTCACGCAGAGCAAGCTGCACTGCATCATCTGACTCCTTACTGCATTGAGAGCAATATGATCTGACATGTGCTGGCTTTCTAACATTTGCAAACTAAGAAAGATTATATAGTTGACGGTTGTGCCAACCATACTGTAGAGAAAGGGGGAGACCCTTCCCTCCAACCCCCAAAGACAGCAAACAAGCTTGAAGCATTTTCCTTACATAAATACCAACTCTCCAGTCACACAGGCTCTAGGGGCTTTGGCTGGTCAGGAAATGATCTTGTATTATTTTCAAAACCAAATCAGTTATTCTAGTTTAGACAAGGATTCTAAACACTTTTTTTTTTTTTCTCCCCATAGCCCACACCCTAGAGTAACTATAATTCAGATTTATCAGGGACTGGAAAGACAAACCAAATACAACAAAAAGCCCATCCCATTGTACCACAAAGCTAGGAGGAAATAAATGAGCCACAGAAGAATTCCAGTGAGCCTTTGGTCAGTGTGGTAGAATGTGCTTTCTAGCAGTTCTTTCCTCTTTCTCCCCCCATCTGTGACAAGATTTCCCAATCACAGCAAGCCAGGTAATAATTACTACGCTGAAACATTGCTTAGACCCTTCCTGTACCTTCTCTTCAAGGTCAGCCTCAAAATTCACTTACCCAGAAAAGACAGATTCTGCAGCAATTTCATTATACAACTTCTATGAACTAATGAGAAAACATAGACATTTCATCATGAAGGATTCAGGTGTATAAGATGCTCAGCTTCACATGGCTTAGTTTTGCTGTTTTCTATATCCTTGTACTCTATGCAGACTGGAACTGATACCTTTTATGTGTTAAGGAAATGAACAAACCAACCCCCAAAACAGCTTCTGTTAGATCCCACTTTTTGATGATAAAAAAGAAACACATCTTCTGCAACGTTTCCTTGCCATCGTGCTATTAAAACTTTCAGGCTTCACATTTAAAGGTGGAACAGTACAATGTTTATTTAAACAATTATCAATTTAGGGTCAAGCTCTTGCCTTCATCTCCAGGTTATTTCGAAGCGACTTTGCAATGTTGTCATTTTGTCTAAATATCCCATGTGTATCTAAAAGATACTCTTAAAAATACACACACAGTACTATTATTGTACTTAATATTTTAACCTGACTTCTTCAACATCAGCCAGTATCCAGTCATTTAGACATTTTTAAGTGGAGATCTTACAGGAGGGCCAGCTGAGGAAGGGTTAACAATCCCTGGACTCTCCAGCAACTGTGCCTCACGCCCTGAAGCCCCGTTCAAGGCAAGGATGCTTAAGAAGGAGATGCACAGGAGTTCTTACCAGGACTTGAGACTGAACTCACGCATCCAAACCTCTCCAGCTGGGGAGGCTGGGTCGGCTTCTCCAGCACTGTTGATTTTGGTCTGAATGTTTATCCATTCATTTTTCAGACCTCCAGTCGCTTGTTTATCTTGGCCATCCCTTTCCAGCCCTGGACTTCCCACACCCTGCCATCTGGCACCCTCTCTGGTTTCATTCCCACAGCCCAGCCCTGAGCAGAAAGCTCAGAGGAAGCCCAGAGCCAGCGGAAGGTCCTGAGAGCTGGGCTCGTAGTGTTGTACCTAGGTTCTCCTGTAGGACAGAAGGGAGCCAAAGGAATTTTTTGGAAAGGATCTTTAGGGTTTCACAACTCTTTCCATTGTGGATCAGAAGATAGACTCGTACTCAATCTATCAGTACACTCGTGAGTGTTATCTTGTGATAAGCTTAGAAATGGAGATGCCGTGACAGATACCCAGGGTCAGGTATCTCTATCTGTGGTTTTCTTTCTTCTTATCACTTAATTTTCAGCTTGTGTCCTCAGACCTCGAACTTGCTCAAGATGGCCCAAGAAGTTTTCAGTGAGAGGACTTAACAGTTTATTTTGGATGTTGATGGAAATCAAGATTTTGAGTTGTTCTCAATGTAAAAGAAAGCACCCAGGTAAGTCTACCCACCATATTCTAAACTTGTTTCCTATTGTTTTAGCAATGGGCTGTGCTTTGTTAAGCTGAGCCATTCTTACAGGCTCTATTGACCACTTAGGCAGCCTGAAGAGTCCCTCTAAGTTCCGACAAAAACATGTCCTCCTCTGCCGCCACGACCACTGCCGCTGCCGTGACCACCACCACCACCAGCATTGCCAGCACCTCCTGAACTATATGCTGGCCACTGTTGTAGGCCCCCAGTAGAGTAGCCTGTCTCAACTTTACCCACAGTTCTAAGAGAAAAGAGCTATTAGTGTCATGATTTCATAAACGAGGAGAATAAGGAGAGATTAGGTAAACACTCAAAGTCACCGGGCAGTGCGTGGCCATGTGGCTAAGGGTTTCGCCTCCCAATCTTTAAGCTATATTGTTTTCATAAAATCATATTCTCTTGTGCATTGCCAGTGACATGTGTGTACACGTGTTTTACTTTCTCCTGGACCTAGTTAATGAGAAATATTTAGCCTCCTCCTGCTTGTTGCCTAGTACATGTCAGCTGTTAAAGCAGGCTGTGGTTGTAATGAGTAACCCTTTCTGAACGGTCTCACCTCCACAGTGGGCGCTGTTATAGGTTTAAAAGCAGGAGAACCTGGACTTCCTGCTGCAGATCTACCATACAAAAACCTGGGATGCAACACTTGAGACCCATGAAGAAGTTATTGCTTGTTCCTCTGAAATTCACATTTTGAATGAGCACCTGTATTTTATCTGGCAGCTCCAGCTGAGGCACTTAGCACCAGGGGGGTGGAGTGGCGTTCCCTGCTGAGCTACATGGTGCCCGTTAGTGACACGGCAGCAGCGGAGGATCGGCGACACAGGCTGCACGGCAGCCACGGAGGGCCTCGCAGGGAAGGTGGGGCTTCCAACTTTGTTGAACCGGAAACCGAAAATTTAAAGCTTTTAGGCTGTAGAAATGATGAAGAGAAACAGCAGTAGACCGTATGACTTCTAAAAGGTGCTAAGCGTGGAAATAATTTCAGAGAAGAGTGCAGGAAGGAAAGGATGACAGCCCTTTAAGCTGGTTCGGAAAGTGTACAAAACAAGACGCTCGTTGCCCGTGGCATAGACCTAGGTTGACCCAAGCAGCGCAGGTCTCCCAAGGTGAGCTGCTTCTGTACTTGTAGTCCCTTCTAAGGAAGAGTAAGCATAGGTCTCATTTCTGAGTCCCTGTAAGCCCCGGAGCAAAGCGGCTGAGGTATGCTGAGGCTTAGGAGATGTTTGAGCTTTGTTGCGGAAGAGTGAGACCCTACGTGACTGCAGACTTGGACACTGGCTCCCTCGGAGGGAGTGGGGCTGCTTACTCCGCTCCGGTGGAGCTGTGAACACGCATGGGCACAGCGCATCTACTCAGTGTCTTTCTGCGCCAGGCACTGTAAACACGGACATCATTTTGTTCCCGTGGCGGTCCTACTTTCTGTTGTAATTCTCAGTCTGCAGAATTCGAAGGAGAAGTTCCCCGAGCTCCCTACATTCATGGCGTGTCAACCGGCTAGCAAGCAGCAGAGTAGGATTGCAATTTAAACTGGTCAGATTTCAAATCCTGTTTCCTTTCCCCTCTGCCACCTTGACACGAGTCAGGCTTTGGCCTTGGGATAGTGACTGTGGCCACATCTGGCTCATATCAATAACCGGAGTATTGCTGGCTGTGTGGCCTTCCTGCCGGTGCTGGGGCTTGCTGTCCAGCTTTTGTTCCCACCCTTCTGTTCTTGGGAGAGGAAGTCATTCCCGATTCTCATTCAGATTGTCCTTCAGGCGCTCCATACTCAGTGTCCCCACCAGAGAAAAGTGAGGGGTAGAACTACATCGAAGTGAGGGAACTTTTCAGGTGCAAAAAAACAAACAAACAAACAAAAAAAAAACCCAAAGATCTAAACACATTTCAGGTCAAGGCACACCAGCTGCAAGCTTTTGCAGAAGGTCAGGAGGCCAGGAGGAGAGCACTGGGGCAGAGAAGAGGGAAAGGGGCTCCAGCCCGAAAGACAAATGCTGGAGTTGGAGGCTGTGAAAACAAGCAGCTAATTTATTGGAACATGTTTTTCCAGCAGCCTCGGAGTAGAGCTGTGATTGCCTCCAGCAGGGACTGGTGACCTCATCCTTTCTCGCCCATCTTCCCAGCCCCGCTCCAGGGGTTTCCCGTTAGACCCTGACATCTGGTTTGCAGCAGGAAGTGCGAAATCCCTTGCAGGCGGGCTCAGGTTTCAGGCCCTGGAGAGACTCAGGTGAGCTGCAAGCAGGGCTTGGGTTTCCTAAGAAAACAGTTGAAAAGAGAGTGCTTAGTGACCTCTGGGTTTGGAATGAGGTAATTAGTTCTCCAGAAACTCCCACCAGTTTCCCGGGCAACTAAATCAATGTGCTGTTGATGGAAAATGCAGGAATAATAAATTGGCTAAAATCACGATTTTTTTTAATAAGGAATTTTTTCCTTACCAAGTCAAACATAAAACAAAACAAAACAACTTCAAACACTAAAACACAAACCAAAACCCATCATACATTCATACACATACATATGCACTAAACCTGACTCTATCATCCTTTTAAATTGTTTTATTTATTTATTTATTTATTTATTTGCCTTGGGTGTGGGGAATGGAACCACCATTTCCTGGGGCCGTCCCCTGGGCCTGAGTAGAATTGCCCAGGCAGGTGCTTAAATCACTGAGATAACCCGTGAGCCCCCATCTTCATTATTTATTTATTTATTATTATTTTTTTTATTATTTAGCGAAACTGGGGATCAAACTCAGGACCTTGCACTAAGTCCCCATCTTCATTATTTGTTTGTTTGTTTGTTTTTATTTATTTAGTGGAACTGGGGATCGAACTCAGGACCTTGCCCTTGCCAGGCAGACACTTGTGCCCCTGAGCTATCTCAGAGACCCCTTTTAACAGTACCTTCTTAGGCAGAGTGCAGGGGCCAGGAGTTTCATTCCTGGCCTTGTTGGCCCGACCCTGTGGTGGGGCGCAGAGAGGGTGATTGAGACTGAGCTTGGTGGCGAGCTCCTGTAAGCCCAGCACTTGGAAGGCTGAAAACAGAATCACTACGAATCCGACCTACGTAGTAAGACCCTGTAGAACCTGTTTAAATAATACATACCAATGTGTGTGGGCATGACCCACCTCCCTATTGATGTTACTTAGAAAAAAAAAAAAAAAAAAAAAAAAAAAAAAAAAAAAAAAAAAAAAA